>VOQJ01018444.1:3334-13686 GCA_015052665.1 Apistogramma diplotaenia | reverse complement strand
GCAGCAATAAGCATAAAAAACTGAAAAACAAATGTATCATGTCATTTTATAAGTAAAAAAAAAAAAAAGTTAAACTCTCATCACTCCAGGCCTTTCCTGTTTCCAATTGCAAGGCTCTAATGGTCAAATCCTGCAACCTGAGGACTGAAGAGGCTTAAAAAATAGTTCTCTCTCTCTGATTTGGTAACATAAGCCTCTAATTTCTCAGACCTTCTCTGTCATTTAGAACGGATGTGCCTCTGTTAGGTCACAGCCAGCTTAACAAAGCTTCATTTTCTACAAGAAAGTGTGTCTCTTCCAAATTCACTATTAAAATAGTATTTGGGGCTCTGCCTTTTTTGTACAGGATATTTTAAGGTATGGGACCAAGGGCAGTTGAGGGGACAAGCAATTGGAAAAGCCTGGGTACAGAGACAAAGACATCAGAGGTCAGGGAGGGGTCAAGGAAAAGTTTGCTATGGTGTTTAATTTACATTTTAAGATTCATCAAAATGTCATGGAGGTTGACCACAAATCAAGCAGATTGTAAACTCTTCAGGGACACGTAAAACATATTACATTGTTTTAAACTGTACTAAATGATCAGAGCTACTGGCACCATAGTTGTGGACGTTGCACTGAAATTAGAGGAATATACAGTATGTGGGTTTTAAAAAGCCGTGTTACTGTTTTTTAGGCAAAGAGTACAAACATTGTTCTCTGTGATCAGTGCTTCAGAAAGCAGTCTGATATGCAATGCAGCTCCAATCATCTTGAATAGAGGACAACAGTCCATCTGGCATATTTTTGAGGAAAAAGGCACATTTTCACAGACATTATGATCACTTAATATTATAAATATATAAGCAAGTATCTTGTCTTGTGCAGAAAAATGCTGTGATTACATATTGTTGCATCTTTGCTTTGGTCTGATTTGGGACAGATCACCAGACTTTCCACTAATGACGGCACAAACATTGTTTGGAGTGTGATGTGACGCTCCCTGCATTAAGTTATCAGTCGAAAGTAATGTAGTAAACACCAAAGATGACCTCAAATAACCTCTAAACAGTTATTTTTCTATTTTCCAGCAACTTTCTGTTTTACTAATCACTGAAAATAACCATTTTTAGTACCATGGCATTGCAGTGGCATGTTTTCTACCTCCCTGCAGCACATGGATTCTAGATTGTTTGTACAGTATGTCACCTAAATAAGCATAGTGGCTGAATAAATGTTTACTGTTGCAGGGCTATGCACAGTATAACCTTGTGTATAAAACTATATACAAGGTCACAGCCCCAGTGTGTCTGCATAAACTGTTACAATGCTTATGACATTTCTGCCTAAGCACATATTAGAGTATTTTTGGTGAATGCAGCAAGATGTTTTCTTGTGTGGACAAAAGAAAGAAAGTGTATAAGAGACTGCATCGAAGGGCAGTTTGAAAAAAAGAAGTGGGACAGCTGTAAAGCACAGCACAGAGGGACAGATGGTAGGAACAGGCACAACACCTTTTCAAGTGTGTTAAATAGCAAATTAAGTTTTATTGTTGATGATTATTAATGTAAGTGACGGCGATGCTGATGAAGGTAACAGTAGCCGTGATGATGATGGTGATGATAACCTGCCAAATTGACCTTTCTACAACAGTCAGTGTGACACAACACACATCTCATTCCACACTCTTCACTGTACTTACACTACAGTCAACAAGCACTTGAAGCCTGGAGTGTTTTGCTGGGTTAACCCGGCTTAATTGTGATTCACGTTACAGAGAGCACAGTTATTTTGCTGACTTTTGTTTTTGTTTTTTGTTTTTTTAATTCAATATGACTATTTGCTTTGGGCAAAAAGTGTAAATGCCAGCCATGCCGATAGCTGGAGTTTCACATTTTAGTCTTTATTATCATTTGAAGAAACTGTAAATATGCTGAAAGTGAAATACAGTAAACACAAAACATAAAACCAAAGAGGGTGACCTAGACTTGAGCCAGCAATAATCTTTCTGCTAAAATAATGTTAATGTGATAATGTTTTTTTTTTTTAAAAAGCATGATTAAACTGTAATCTAGAAATAATTGGATTACCAATAAGAAACCACAGATGCTCCCAGCCTCTTTAGTGCTGTGCTTAGTGTTGGATGGATTATTAAAAAACAGAAATGATGTCAGTGCTGTAGTAGAAATATTACTTTGAAAGGATTAACCCGAGTAATCAAGACATAGTTCGCATACTACTATGTAATTGTATTATCTTTGCATCATCCCAGCAATTGACTGATTCTCAGCCTGATGTGGCTCTGACCTGGTAGCATATTAGTGCTGACCTGTGCTGCTTATCAAAACCATGGGCATGTGGAAGTGTCTGCTGCCCAGCCAAGTGCTGAGCTGCCTGCCACAGTTGCCTGGCAACTGTCTAGGACTTCAGGCAAAATGATATGGACAGACACTCACGAAGGCACTTGGATACCTACATTCAAGCACTTCCATATTAAAGTACGCAAACAGTGCATGTGAACTCAAAAGTCAATGCATGCACATGCAGGCAAGTTCACAGCATGAGCTAGCATGCTAGCTCGAGTGCCGCTGTCTTTGCAAGGACAACATGAAGAGAGAAAAATTTGGTTTATCTTCCACTATTAAAGATAAGTCAAACAAGTTTCCTTTTCTCCGTTCTTTCTCTTTCAGTAAGTTTTCTTTCTGATCCACCACCCACACCCCTCCCATCTGCTGAGTTGGATTTCCTACTGACTTTAGCGCTGAGAACAGCAGTTTACGAGGCTGAACTCATGCATATTCAACACTCGCTTTAGGTAGCAGCCAAGGAACTGTGAGGAGAGTCATCAGCCTCTAAAGATACAGGCTGAAGACAGTGAAATGAATGGATGGAAGCGAAACAGAGGAGGAGGGGGCGACCTATGGAGGGAAATTTAAAAACAAACTGTACGACAATAACGGAGGCTTCTGCTCATATCTAATATCTCTGTCATTGCTAGAAAAAGTTCTTTCTCAAAGTTTATTCCGTGTCTCGGGGAAGCACAACGCATGCCGCCACAGAAGGTCTTAGTCTAATGTACACCGATGAGATGAGTCATTATAAAAGCTATTATCCCCAATAGATATCATATTGTGCCTACAACAGGAAGAAATATTTTTTATTGAGCTGCATTAGATGGAATCTTGTTCATTTTGAGACAAGATTTTTTTTAAAAAGAAGCACCATATGAAGAGACTGTTACCGGTATTTTATACATTGTATTTACTGTAACATCCTCTGCTGCCAACCATCTTTCATAACCACAACCATCATTAATAAATTTCAAATCTAAAACTACCGTCTGACATCTGACTGCTTAACTACGGGATGGGAACATGCATATAACATACAGAATAACTGTAGTAGGTCACTGAACATATTTGTGTGAGCCAGAGAAGAAAGAACAATATAAGAGGGAGGGGGATGGAGCTGAGGGTGAAGGATTAAAAAAAAGGAAAAAAAAAAGAAAGACATGAAACAGGTATTAAACCAAATATTGCCCAAAGCTACTGTCAGATCTTAACTGACAGACATAAGAGGGGAATATAGTGAAGGACGAATTATATAATTTCACTGTGACGTCACACAGGAGATGATCAGAGATGTCGACGTTCACGGGAAAGATGCTGACTTTTTTATACACACGGGAAAGGTGATTGAAAAGAGGAAACAAAGCGTTCTTGTATCTGTATTTGAGTCACCAAATTAATCAAGCACAGGTAGAGGCATTATTACAAAAAACAGGAAGGAAAAAAAACCTTAGCAGATGGTGACTGTCTCTTGCACACTGAAGACTCTGTTTAGATGAGCGGAATAGAGTGGATTGGATCACTCAATACTCTGCCGCAGAGTCTGGGATTATCTGCTGTGTGTATGTAACAATAGATTAATATGACAGGAGAAAATCACAATAGAAAATTCTCTGACTCAAAGAGATGCTGTTGTGCTTCACCTCTTGCACATTCTTCCTGGATTATCTTTCTTTTTTTTCTTCTTTTAACACAAATCTGCTAAGTCTCCTTGTCGGCACCAAAGGTTTCATTTGAAGACTAGCTGGCAGGTCAGTTTCAATTATGCATCATTCTGTATGTCAAGTATACCCAGACATGAAATTATAATGCAATTGGGCTTCCTCCTGCTGAACTACTGCTATTTCAGTACACCGCCCATAGGCCTCTGATGTCATTGTATTTATTATGTTACTTATACTCAATTTTTACTTCCAAGTGTCCACTCAAATGGCACCAAGCTGTGTAATAACACCAGGCCGCCATGCAAATTTGAAAAGCCGTGCTTCAAACACCAGCTGACACAAAGACTTTTCAAAGCTCTTCGAAGTTCTATTTCAGAAACGCCTCATCACTCATAAAAAATGCAGCCTGCTAGAATTAAAAATCAAGTCCAATTAAATGACTTAAGACTCTTGAAACAGCCACATCAGCAAAGGGGACATAATTTTAATCACAGAGCTAATATTACAGACATGAGGCTGTTTTAATTAATGATTTGGAGGCATTAATCATACTTGTTACATATATCCACTTCTTAATATGGTAGTGCCCCAGTGATTTGATGAACATTTATGTAATTGTACATTTGTACATTATGGTATTTTAATGTGGCTATTTTACTTTATTCACTGCCAATGCTACTAGTTAACAGTCATATCAAGGCTTTAGCACTGCGTAACTGAGGGTAGAGAATGCTAACACCAATGACGGTATAATGCAGGGATAAATTCATGAAGGTGAATTAAAAATCTCGCCATCAACCAAGCTAAAAGGGTTTTTAAAGTCTCCATATATAAATAAATGAACACAAAGACACACAGCACACAGCTGGGCACAGCTTGAATTTTCTATATCATACAGGACACATAGAGAGTAAGCGATTTCTGTTGCATACACTGGTGTTGGAAATCGAGCACAACAGTGATTGCCCACTTTGTATAGACAGTTTTAAGCCTTGAGCCAAGCCAATCAGCTATGAAGTGAATCATGACCATAAAAATATTTGATTTCAATAAAAAAAGAAAAAAAAATCAAGAAAAACAAAACAAGAAGTGGTGCCGGGCACAGCAGAGTCCGCCCCCCGGCAGACGTTTTAGCTGATTTGAATGTTGTCCGTCTTACAAAGATGTCCATCTCCAAACACTGAATCATACTGATAACACATAGGTCCTATTGTCCATGCCTATACTTTTCCAAGGTTTTAAAAGTTGAACTAAAGCAATTTATTCTCTTATAATGAGAAAATACATGATTTGTGGGGTGGGTGATATTTGTTATTATCTGCATTTGCCTCTGTTGTGGTTTCTAAAATTTCACACTCATCATACTTGTTGATATTAACATCCATGGGGGCAACCTCCAACAATCAGAGATGTTGCTGGATTATGGGTAGATTAGTTTTTGTCGCGTGATATCGCCAATAAAACACCGTTAAAACAAAGTGATATCATAGAGACTTGTGGTTTCTATGGGAGCACATACCGTTTCACAATAGTATGTGCAACTTGTGGGAAGTCTACTTTGGATGGTGCAACATTATGGCTCAATCAGTCATAATCAATTGATTATTAGGCATACTTGAGACACGGACAATTTGAGGTCAATTTTGACACCTTATGTGGTATGTAGGTCGAGCATCAAGCAAGGTTAGCTGCATAAATTACTGTATCTGGCTGTCAGTCTGGGAGACTCATTGGTGTCAAGTTCAGTCAATATGCCTATAAGTCCTTAGGGTTTATGGTCTTTGGCGACTGTTTCATGCGTCAGGAACCCCAATGCACAATTATAAATAATGTCCAAATAGCAGGCAAAGCAGGAAAGATTCGACTGCAATTTCTGTAAAGGGAACAAATCAGGTCAAATATTAAAATATATAATTTGTAGATGCAGCATTTTACAGATGTATCTGTTCACAAACAGTGAATGCAGCATCACCAGGCAAAACAGAAAACGAGCGCTGTGAGAAGACTTTGTCTCTATGTAAAGAGTGGGAGGTGTGTTTTATTTGTATTTAGAGCGAGCTGAGTTGTGAGAAGGCAGCAAGCTGAAGTTAATTGACAGCACTGGCTAAAAATACTGTTTATGCCATATTAAAAGGATGTGTTTGAGAACAACGGGCGACACAATGTAAAGTGATTCCGAAGGCTGACTGAGCTAAGCAGTATTTATGGATGCACTGACACTGTTTGACTTGACTTGTACTAAAAATGTTCTCATGTGCACAGGATTGTAAAATTACACGTTTTAAGTAAAAGATAAATTGGTGCTTATTAGTGTGTCACAAACAGAGTACATGAGTACATTGGTTTTGAATACATCATTTTTAATTGACCAGTCTCCAATTAATGAACAACCCAACTGAGCATAATACAGCATGTTAAAATGAAGACATTTTATTTGCATTTTGTAATTTTAAGTATAACGTTCACATGCAAGACAAAACTGTAAGAGATGAAAACATTACTAAAGTCTGCCAGCTTAAGCTGTAATATGCTTACTTATTTGATGCCACTGTAAGTAAGTGGTACTGTAAGAGGTTTCAACACAGCTCTCTCTGAGTATGAACTACATGTTCTGTGTAACCAGTTAATTTAGCAAGTATTATGCAAAACATCAGTAAGCTAAGGAACAAATATGATAGTTTTGCAGTGGAATAAACAAGTATCTCTAGTTTGGAAGTGATTGAAGGAGAAGATGAATTATCACCAACACAAACCATCAGATCTTCAGAGCCATGTAGTGTTTTAAGCTTCTTGGTTTGGCTTCTCAGTGTACTACTAGACGGTAAATAAACAAAGCTAGCAACTAGCTGACAAACACAGCAGAGCCATGTACAGTGTACAGTGTACACTTTCAGAGACAGCATTTGTATGATGAACTTGAGGTCTGCTCTGAGTGGACCCTGCTCTGGATCTGGATGATCTGGGCCACTGTGCTGCAGCTCAGTTTCAGGGTGTTGGCGTTCTTCTTGTAGCCTGGGATATCTTCATGTAGCACAACAAATTGTCTTTTAAGACCCCCAGAGAGTTTTTTGCCACGAGGTGCCATGTTGGAACTTTCAGTGACCAGTATGAGAGAGTGTGAGAGCTGTACTACAAATTTGAACACACCTGCTCCCTGTGCACACCTGAGAACTAGCAATACTAATGAGTCACATGACATTTTGGAGGGAAAATGACAAGCAGTGCTCAATTTGGACATTTATGGGTGTAGTCTCTTAGGGGTGTACTCACTTTTGTTGTCCCTGGTTTAGACATTAATTGATGTATATTGAGTTATTTTGAGGGAAGAATAAATTTACACTGTTATATAAGATGCACACAGACTACTTTTCATTGTGTCAAAGTGTCATTTTGTCAGTGCAGAAATGTGAGGGGTGTACTCACTTTTGTCATAAACTGTATTAGCATATATTTTCCAGCATTATGAAGAGACAAAAGCATAACGTGAAATGCCATGCATGCATCAGCTGGCTACAAATGGAACTCTAAATGAATGCCCGTACTTTTTAATTTGTCTGCTAACTATGTCAAATAGCAACTGTCTGCTAACAGGTTCATATTAAAAATGCAGTTTAATTTTGTGCACGTCAGTGTTGCTTGGTGAATGAATGCTGGTAAATAAATTACCTTGTTTTGAACTTGTCCGTAAGCAACTTTTAAATCATATACATGTAACTTATTTTATACTGTGTAAACATAGTGGCATTTACTCCTAAATAGGTTACTTGCTTACTTGCAAGTAAAATGCTGAAAGTGGGAAGAAAATGCAGAGAAATGTTTCCAGAAGAAGCATTTCATCTCTCTTCCTGCGGTGAAAAATGTTCTCACTCTCAGAGCCCACGATGGTGGGCCTTTCCCCAGAGTTCATTAATTAGTTAATTAGTTAATTAGTCTAAACAGATGGCTATGCAACACAAATCAGAAGGCTCTCTGGGCCTGGAGCAGGAGGAAGGTAGGAGAAGGTGAGGTGAGCCGCGATCTCAAATCACTACTGTCACTGAACCTCTGAACCGGGCTATGTGCTGCAGACATTTTCTCCTCATTCACCCATTTTATTACACCACAACAATATGATAAATTCTAGCCATCCATGTTCTTCTGCTTATCCTTTTCATGCAATTCCATAAAGTACATAATTTGCTGGAAAGTGGCACGTGCGTGTTTTGTACTGTAATCAAACCATTAAGTCACGCAAGGCTGTCGCGGTCACAATGCAGGAGGGCTTATTCGAATGAATACTTTGCATCAGTGCAGATTTAAAAAAGCATTTCTGAAGGTTTATTTTTAGACTGCTCCCATCTCCCCCCTTCTGTTTCCTTTTCCCTCACTGTCTCTCCATGATTCTCCCTCGCTCATCTGTCTCTGTTTCCTGCACTCTCTCCTTCCCCTATTCCTGACTCCCTAACACTCTTTTAAAGGCACAGGCATTGTATGAAATGAGGTTGGCATGTGTAAGCCCCTGTGAGTGTAAGTACAGGATAATACTTAAGATAAGAACGTAAAACTATTAAAATACGAAATGCCTCTGTTTCCTACTATGACTCAAATGCACAGTGTCAGTGAGGAGTGCTATTAAATTTGCAGATGGATGGTGCATTATTCATACATATATATTTTACGCATGGCACGCAACCAATTGCCCACACACACACATGCAAAAGAAGGACTTGGTGTGCACACAGGCGAAAATGTACACATGCTTGTGCCACGCAAAACATACAAAGAACACACGCACACGCGCACACACACACACACACACACACACACACAGATTATCGCCTTAGTACAGTAACCCATTTAAAGCATATCTGAGAGTCAGAGTGAGAGAGCACACATTCGCCCACATACCAAAATTTTCAACAATGTTAAAGGAATCGAGGACACTGCGTCATAATCAGTCAGCAGGATCTATCTCCACCTCTCTCTATGTGTATCTTGTATGTACTTTTTATAACCATGGGTTATAAACATACAGTGCAATGCATGCGTGCACTTCAGACATCTCTAACATGGATCACAGCAACAACGCCAGTGTAAATCGGCCACCTTTATGGTCCACAGACAAGGTCGAGGTTAAAGCAAACGAGGATAGCACCCCGCAGCATTTGGATTGGCATGCAATCTTATGCAACACTATCAATTCCAACTCGGGCTCAGCTTGTTAATGGTCATGATTTGTCAGACAACTGTGAGGAAGAGCACACAGAAAGGTGAAACGAAGCCAGATAAAACAGCATGTCCAAGTCCCAATTTCACCAACTCTCAGTTTGTCCTTGTCCCTCTGCCTCTCCACTGGCATTGTCAATAACAGTGTGGCTCATGTTACCCTCTGTTAATACTTGCAGCAATTCTTGGACTCCATCCTAAACTACTCCCATTTCTCTGTTTATCATTATTCTGATATGTTGAAACAGGCGTGATGCAATAAACAAGATCTGATTACCCAACCTGGCAGCCACAATGACTGACACAGAGAGTCTGTGTGCAAACACCTCCAAAAGATGACGCCAAATGTAAATACTTGACTCCACTGATATCCAGCAGCAAAAGGGCTAGGCATACACATGCACACGGCTCAGCACACACTCACTGGCTCATAGGCTCCATCAAAATGAACAAATAGAGTACCCCTTTGATACGAAAATACAATGACAGCAACACACACAATTCTGTTTTCCGTGGCTGAATGTTACACCAAAGGCGCTAAGTTGTTGTTTGTGTCTTTGAAGTACAGAGAGTCTCAGCCTGGCTGTCGTCTTTACAGAAAGGCATGTTAATACAAGAATTAATGAATTAGTCTAAAAGGAAAAAGCCAGGCTACGAGAAAACAGAAAATACACCTGTTTTTGCTTTAATGTGAAGTCCCTGCTGCAGGAACACCATTCCACTGAGTAGCTAGTGAGATGTGAGCAACTGTAGCGGCCAAAATGATAACAAGATTAGCCAGAATGTTTCAGGAGTCTGAAAACACAATATGGCAATATTTTCAGGGATCAATGATACATTGCTGTTCTGCTGCAAGAGCTGATTCTTTGTCTGAAACTGTGGATATGTTTGCAATTTAAAACTGTATTTTATGTAGAAATGTTTTGACAAAGAGACAGTAGCCACAGTGCAGGCACTGCATTGCTAATTCTATCATGAACAATAGATGAAACTAAGCTTTGATGCTTGGGTTCCTTAAGGTCCCAAATTTAGCAGCACCAGAGAGGCATAAGAGGGGAGGAGACAGTGCTTGGTGTGTATAACTAGTGCTAACAGACTAAAAATATGCTACTGATGTCCCTGTCAGGTTGAGCAGCATTAAACCTTAAAGACCCTG
>VOQJ01018442.1:0-13244 GCA_015052665.1 Apistogramma diplotaenia | reverse complement strand
AACAGTTTGTGCAGACACATGCACATTTGTGCCCTGCTGGAGGTCATTTTGCAGGCCTCTGGCGTGTTCCTCCTTGCACAAAGGTGGAGGTAGCGGTCCTGCTGCTGGGTTGTTGCCCTCCTACTGCCTCCTCCAGATCTGCTAGTGTACTAGCCTGTCTCCTGGTAGCACCTCCAGCCTCTGGACACTATGCTGACAGACACAGCAAACCTTCTTGCCACAGCTCGCATTGATGTGCCATCCTGGATGAGCTGCACTACCTGAGCCACTTCTGGGGGTTGTAGAGTCCGTCTCATGCTACCACGAGTGTGAAAGCAGCACCAACATTCAAAAGTGACCAAAACATCAGCCAGAAAGCAGGTACTGAGAAGTGGTCTGTGGTCCCCACCTGCAGAAGCACTCCTTTATTGAGTGTGTCTTGCTAATTGTCAATAATTTCCACCTGTTGTCTATTCCGTTTGCACAACATGTGAAATTGATTGTCAATCAGTGTTGCTTCCAAGGTGGACAGTTTGATTTCACAGAAGTTTGATTTACTTGGAGTTATATTGTGTTTAAGTGTTCCCTTCATTTTTGAGCAGTGTATTAAAATGAATTAGAAAACTTCTAAAGAATTTGGTCTGCAGCTTATGCCACATTTGAGGGGATTATAAAACAGGATCTCATTTTGCCGGTGGTATCTATATGTAACAGACAAACTGCCTTAGCTGATGTCTGGGACTAGTTTAGAGGAGTCTGGGTATTTATAAAGCTTTGACATTTGCTTCACCTGGCCTTTCCTAACGAGGATCGTGAACAAGCCATAACCCTAGAAAACTAACTAAGGTCTGAGATCTTGGTCAAAGTGATCTCAGTGCACAAATCTCATTGGGATCCCAAACTTGTTCAAGTTGCACCTTTCCTTTAATTCACTCTAAATTTATCAAAGCCAAAAGAAACTGATATAACTTGAAAAAATCAGCGTGTTTCATCTTTAACTTCATGGCTTTTTGGAGCGATTTTCATCTTAGACTTGATTAACTGTTCACAGTAACAGTAATTTTGACCAGGGGTGCCCAAACCTTTGCATACCTTTGTACATGAATATTTCAGCTGTTTGATCCATGTGGCTGCAAAGCATAGAAGACCAGATTCAGTCTGAGGCAGGATGTCACAAATGAACGCGTTTGTCTTCCTCGTGTGTGCAGATAAGGGTCGATTGTTCAGCACAATTGAGTGTTGTTGACGTTTCGTAGCAGCATCCTATTGTTCAGCTTAAGCTTATGTTGTATTGTTCTCTTTCCAGAGATGTTCACTGGGGCTAAATTCATTTGAGGGAACATTTTTAAGTTCATTATCCAGATGTATAAAAAGACTCCTCCTATCTGACCGCTTGAAGCTACGTGCAATTGCAAATGTCTGCAGAGTAGTTTCATGTTTGGATGCGGTGAAATTGAATTTACAGACTCCAGTATAACTGAACAGCCTGTAAACCACTGAATTTGACTAAACACTTTATCCACTCTTACCTGGGTATATCGTGTCACATAATGCACACAAACCTCAAGAGGCCAGCAGGAAATTAATAGAACAGTAAAACAATTTTTATCCTTCATTTACCCAGTTTATGCACACTAGCTTTATTTTAGTGTTGTGTTGAAGTCGCTGCTGTATTTTGCAGATACTTATTGTCACGCTGGTGTCTCATAACTTTGCTTTCCTTGTGTCACCAGACTTCAGTCTTTACATGCTCTGCATGTCCTGATTTTTTTTTCCTTTCTTCTGGAAGTCACCCAACATCACCATTTACTGTTAGCCAGTTGTACATGATGTGTGGTGCCACCTACTCAGTCTGTCCAGTCAGCTCCCTTACTTAAACCACTCAGTGTTTATTCAGTGTTAATTAGTGTAAAACCAAAAATGAGCAGGGATAAAGTGATCAAAAGAACCGTGATTATTTACATTGTTTCAGGACACAGGTTTTATATTGAAATGAAGGTCATTTAAACTTTATAAACTTCTCTCATTATTAGTGTCAGATCCTCTTTAACGTGGTTTTTTCCCCTTTCAGCATGTGCAATGAATTCTCCCAGATATTCCAGCTGTGTCAGTTTGTTATGGTGAGCATTTCTTCATCTTACTTTATTAGTTTCGTACCATCGTTATCATCCTCATGGCATTTGCTTGTGTGTGTTCTTCAGCTGATTGTTGTCTTGCTGTGTCCACCTCAGGAAAACTCCCAGAATGCCCCCCTGGTCCATGCCACCCTGGAGACACTCCTGCGTTTTCTTAATTGGATTCCTCTGGGGTACATATTTGAAACAAAACTGATCAGCACATTGGTGTATAAGGTGAGGATACAAAGACGCGCACTGTGTCATTTAGGAAATGTTTACGAGGCATGAAATATGATGAAATAACTGTCGTTTTAACTTCTTAGTTCTTGAACGTACCCATGTTCCGCAACGTGACACTGAAGTGCCTGACAGAAATTGCGGGTGTGAGTGTCAGCCAGTACGAGGAGCAGTTTGTTACCCTCTTCACACTGACCATGTGTCAACTCAAACAGGTGGGTTAACTGGTGGCATCTGATGAAACTGTACTGACGCGTTCTTCTGTCCAAGACCCTCAGCTGAACTTTAACCTGAACCGTATCTGTTCAGATGCTGCCTCTGAACACCAACATTCGGCTGGCCTATGCCAACGGGAAAGACGATGAGCAAAACTTCATCCAGAACCTCAGTCTGTTCCTGTGTACTTTCCTCAAAGAGCACGGGCAGCTCATTGAGAAGCGGCTCAACCTCAGAGAGACATTAATGGAGGTGAGGGAGGCACATTGTTCTGTTCAGATGGTCTCAAAGCTGCTACACAGGCTGCACAGGAGAAAATGGTAATTTATACATATACAAATTAACTGACATGCACATGTTCATAGTGTTACTGTTCCCTCGGTGCTCCTTCAGGCCCTCCACTACATGCTGCTGGTGTCAGAGGTGGAAGAGACTGAGATCTTCAAAATCTGCCTGGAGTATTGGAACCATCTGGCCGCTGAGCTCTACAGAGAGAGTCCCTTTTCCACATCCACATCCCCTCTGCTTTCTGGCAACCAACACTTTGACGTGCCCCCACGCAGACAGCTCTATCTGCCTGTTCTCTCCAAGGTACTGCATGATTTTTATTCATATCACATAAATGCAAAGAAAGTTTTTGGCATGTTAAGAACAGCAAAAGTTGAATTAATGAATGTAGTCTCGTCCTTCAGAAGCCTTAGGGTTGCAACGCTTCATCGACACAAATTCACTGTTTAAACTCTGCAGCGCTCAGTTTTCTCTTGTAAGCGGAGTTTCTCACTAGCATTAGCACTTTAACCATGCTCCATCGTGTTTTTGTGGGTTTATTGGTGGCTGGCAAACCAACTTAGGGCTGCATTACTGCCACCGACTGGACTGGAGTGTGAATCAGCCCCCCGCTGCGATGGATTTCCTTTAACACAGAGTGGATCATTGCTAGAGTTGCCACCTGTCTCATAAAATAAGGAACCCTGTATGTTACGAGACTCCGTGAAATATGACTTCGTAACATACGGGGTTGTGTACTTTACAGGGCGGGTGACAACTATCGCAGACATGTCAAAATATTTTTTTATACTTTAATCCCTGATTAGTGTCTAAATATAGACCTGCGGTAGAAATATATTTAGGAGAATGCTTGTGAATACAAAGCATTGCAACATCACACTCGTGCAGCCACTAGCTTTTCAAAAACACTCTTAACACAACAACACAACAGCAGCAGGCAGCAAAAGGAAACGTTTTTCTAGCGTCCAAAACTGCACTTTTCTTAGTAACCATTAAACCTTTACTGGGAAACAGCTGGAAGTCCTTCATCAACCACCTGATCTGTAAGTGAAGAAAGGAGAACTTTGTAGCTGCTCCATCCACCATGTTTGTTTACACAGCAAAAAACTGTAGTACGGAAGTTAAAACATGCAGATGAACTGTTAATAAAAAAAAAATTCTTATCCGATTAATTGATGGAATAATCGATAGAATACTCGATTACTAAAATAATTGATTTATGCAGCCCTGAGAAGCATGTCTTACATTTATGGTGAAGATGACAGAGAGGGTGCAAAACGGTTTCCAGGAACCTGAAGCGTCTCAGCTCGCAGTCACACTAGAAAGACTTGGCTCCAGTCAGCAACAGGTGGCTGCTTCACAGCTGCCAGAAGAGATGCTGCTTACAGTGTTACTTAAAATCAGCAGCCATTAAATTAATACAAACTTCTTTTTTTTTTTACTTGTTGATATTTTACATTCCATATCAGTGTGTGATGTGTATTATCCTTTTACATTTATGAGAGGTGTGTGTGAGAGTGCGAGAGAGAGTTGTTTTTATTTGTATACTTGCTGACAGGTTATTTTATCTCATGTGACAGGTGCGTCTGCTGATGGTAAGTCGGATGGCCAAGCCAGAGGAGGTCCTGGTGGTGGAGAATGATCAGGGGGAGGTGGTCAGAGAGTTCATGAAGGACACAGATTCCATTAATCTCTACAAGAATATGAGGGAGACCCTTGGTATGAGTTAATGAGAGCTTCTAATGTTTTCTAATGTCCTTAAGCTTGATTTATGTTACTGTGCTAAATCTACTGCATAACAAGCTGTGCTGTATAACCGCGGCATGTTGATTAGCACAAGGATTTTTTTATTTAGCCCAACGAGATTGTGCTGATGCAGACCATTGCTGTTTTCTTGTTTTTATATATCTAACAATTTGAATTTGAAATGCAGGAAAGAGAAAAGTCTTCAGTACAATGCGTATTAGCTCAAATGTGATTGGCTCAGTTCGCCATTGTGATGGCAGAGCGATGCGACTCAGCAGCAAACAAGTGCAAACGGCAGTGTCGCCATTACAGTTACAGGGACTCAACACAGTAAATCAAGCTTGTGCTCCTTTTTCTAGGCCACTTTTTTTTAAAGCAGTGTTTAACTGATCACAACCACAAGAAGTGATATTTTTGTAATGCTCTTAATGAATGCATCCATCCACTGGCTTTTATCATTATTAAGCAGCTGGATTTATATTTACTGATCAGACACATCCCCCAACAGATTAGGTGAGTTGTTCTCAGCAACATATTTAAATATTGTAGGAGAATCGGGCGGCACTGTGGCTCAGTGGTTAGCACTGCCGGCTGGCTGGGGCGTGGATTTCCTCCGGGTGCTCTGGTTTTCCCCCACAGATCCAAAGAAATGCAGGTTAGATCGATTGGAAACTCGTAGACTGGCAACCTGTTCAGGGTGCATCTGTTGGGACGGACTTCACCTCTTGTGACCCTGAACAGGATAAGCTGTTTAAATAATGGATGGATGTAGGGAAAGCTTTAGCTTTGACTGTGGCACTGACTGAATGTAAATTTATATTTGACTTGATTGGCTTGATCAGTGTTACTCACCACTCAGGCGTCAGTGTTTTTAGGGAAAATTCATTTTGACGTTTCTTTTTTCTCTGCGTTTCTAAACTGTGACTTTCTGTAACTTGAACTTCTAATTTAGTGGATACTGTACTCTGATCTCATATAAATTTGCTGTTCTATCCTGCAGTGTACCTGACTCACTTGGATTATGCGGACACAGAACGCATAATGACAGAGAAACTTCACAACCAGGTGAATGGCACTGAATGGTCCTGGAAGAACCTCAACACACTGTGCTGGGCCATCGGATCCATCAGTGGGGCTATGCACGAGGAGGATGAGAAGAGGTTCCTGGTCACAGTCATTAAGGTATTGAACTTGTCCATATGTGCAGGTTTAGGTGACAGTGGAGATCTGCAAAGTACTGTTAGATGAAACACTTTAAGTGCACTAGTAGAGTTTATAAAGAGCTATACAAGAGCCAGTCCATTTGCACAATTCCTCACCCATTAGTGAGACATTAACTAATGTGAGGCATAACATTTAACATTAAGTAGAAGTTTATATCCTGATTTGAGATTCTGAATTCTTTGTTTGTTTCAGGACCTGCTGGGGCTCTGTGAGCAGAAGAGAGGAAAGGACAACAAGGCCATCATCGCCTCTAACATCATGTACATTGTTGGCCAGTACCCTCGTTTTCTTAGAGCCCACTGGAAGTTCCTCAAAACCGTGGTCAACAAGCTCTTTGAGTTCATGCATGGTGAGCAGAGTATTTTATTTATTTAAAACTCTGCGGCTTTGATAAATAGTTGAAAAGATGGATGCAGTTGTAAAGCATGTGTATTTTTCTGTCCTGCCCTCATCAGAGACCCATGATGGAGTTCAGGACATGGCATGTGACACCTTCATTAAGATTGCCCAGAAGTGTCGGCGCCACTTTATCCAGGTGCAGGTGGGAGAGGTGATGCCCTTCATTGACGAGATTCTCAACAACATTAACACCATCATCTGTGACCTTCAGCCTCAGCAGGTCAGCAAACACGTGAACAAGCATTTGTATCTATAGAGGCACAGCTGTCTCGTACCCAGTCAAGTTTTCTTGTTGACGCGTTGGTGTGTGTGTACAGGTGCACACGTTTTATGAAGCGGTAGGGTATATGATTGGGGCCCAGACAGACCAGGCTGTTCAGGAGCACCTGATTGAGAAATATATGCTGCTGCCCAATCAAGTGTGGGACAGCATCATCCAGCAAGCCACCAAGGTAAGACGGCATACCACCACTTACCCACATTTCAGAGCCACGAGAGCCACGTGTTAATGGCTCTTTTTCTCCTCTGTCCTTCAGAACGTGGACATCTTGAAGGACCCGGAGACCGTGAAGCAGCTGGGCAGCATTCTGAAGACCAATGTCAGGGCCTGCAAGGCAGTGGGACACCCCTTTGTCATCCAGCTGGGACGGATTTACCTTGACATGCTCAACGTCTACAAGTGCCTCAGCGAGAACATCTCTGCTGCCATTCAGACAAATGGTAAGAGCTGCGTGTTTGTCACCACGCGGCAGACTGTAACAGTTATGTGGTAGTCGCTACAGACGGATTGTAAACATGCTGTCAGAGCAGTGAGGTTATAGTAGTTTTGTCATCTCTTTAACACACCCAGATCATAAAACTGGGCTGATTTTGTTTATTTCTTTCCCCCTTTTGTACTGAGGAAATAAAGATATCTCCATCATATCGTCTTCAGCCACTAAGCCAGGATTAAATGAATGTGATAGGAGCAGATAAATATCAGCCATCATTTTTTTGATAATTGACATCTTGTTTGCTGATACCAGTCATCAAGAACAATACTGGCCAATGTTCTCTGAAACATGGGTGCAGCCATGCTACTTCATTTAATGAACTTTAATTATATCATGCTTCTTTGTTGCATTACAGTAATTTCTGGTGGAGTTGTATATGTGTAAAACATGTTAAATAAAGTGGGGTATTTTACTGGACGTGAGTCCAGAGATGTGCGGTGCACACGAGTTTTGTGTGACACATCTGCTATGTGCGACATCTTTCTCTTTTTGGAGAAAGTCACAGCCTCTGCTTGTTTGTGTTGCAGGTGAAATGGTGACAAAGCAGCCACTGATCCGGAGTATGAGAACAGTGAAACGGGAGACTCTGAAGCTGATCTCAGGCTGGGTCAGCCGATCAAACGACCCACAGATGGTGAGAAGGCACTCTCATATGTGGAAGCACATCACCGCTGGGGGAGGCAAACTTCTTTTGTAAAGTCATATTAAGGAAGAACAACTGTATTCTGGGCCCATGAATATTACAAAACATTTAGTTAAAAAAAAACTGTCTGCTGTACTAAAAAGGCGAAGAAGAAGATTTATATTTACACGTGTGCATTTTCATGAGATGCTAAAGCTGTAGCAGTGTGACGGCTGACTGTAGAACAGCTTTAGAACAATTCAGCTGGTATTTTTAGATCAGACACAAAGCTCTTGTTCCCCTGCCGCAGACTTTTCTGCTCTCGGCAGTGTTTGCATCTGTATAACCATTTAATATTCATAGTTTCTCGGTGTACTGTGGAGCTGGTCACCTTTCAGAGTGTTATTCAGTGCCCGTCAGCTGTTTGTTTTCTGGTGTCTGTCAAAGCTCAGCCTGTAAGAAGTCTTTGCTGATGCGTCCTGCTGTTGTTCTAGGTCGGTGAGAACTTTGTTCCCCCCCTGCTGGATGCTGTCCTCATTGACTACCAACGCAATGTCCCCGCCGCCCGTGAGCCCGAAGTTCTCAGCACCATGGCAACTATTGTCAACAAGCTAGGGGGACACATCACCAGCGAGATACCCCAGATCTTTGATGCCGTCTTCGAGTGCACTCTAAACATGATCAACAAGGTAGAGCCCAGCGAGCAGCTGTCGTGCCACATGTGGGAATTTGTTTGTCAGTGTTTCCTGAACATGCGATGCAGACGGCACTCTTTGTTTACTGAGTAACCATCAGTTTGACTACTGATATCAGCAGCTCTTTGCTTACTTAGTGTAGCGAGACTCAAGCATCAGATCAGCCGGTTTGACTTGTATTAGGATAAGTGATCTTAACCACGCAGCCTTCAGTGCAGTCATAAACCACAGGACTGATTGTTACACTCGGCATTGTTGCTAGAAAACACATTTTAAAAAAATCTGTTTCACACACAGGTTTGAATCACTAAGTGACCGCCTCAGTTAAATGCAGACAAAAGTAAAAATTTAAAACAGCAGGCATTAAACTGGGTCTTATAAAAGTTGTGAAATGATAAAATAACTGCCTTAACTTCACTACTTTTCACTTGTGTTGGCCGGCTGCTGCTTCAGCTCTTGCTCACTCTGTGACCTGAGCCTCTGTTGCCACTGCAAAATACATTTGGGACTGGTCAGATGTCTCTCCAGAACCTAAAACCTTTGGACAGTATACTGCTAACCTCTAGGTGCCTGAGATTGGGTTTTGTGTGAGATGAGACCTCAGGTCTTTGAATAGGTTGAGTCTCGAGTTGAGGCTGGTTTTTCCCTCAGGTATCTGAAGTCATGGCCTTCACACACCGGACACGTTTTTGCGAATAAATCGTCCTCATAGAACCCACTGTGAAAAACATGCAGTCAACATCAAGCAGTTGACATCCAGCTCATGAAAGCAGCAGCAGGGAGATTTTTCATGGTTTGATTCCAGAGTTGAAGCTGGATACCAGCTGCTTTCAGGATGTCAGTGGGGCACTTTGTGATCTTGTTGGCAGAGTTGGGATCACATCAGAGGAGGCAGAGAAATTATTTCAGGCAGCCGACTGACCCGGAGCAGCGTGTAGCTGTATTTGAGGAAAAATGGTATAGTTTCACTGTTCCCACATCGTGTATATTCACTATATCGGTGCGTCTTTTGAGACATGACCTCATGTTGCCAAATGCAGCACTCTGATTGGTCAAATCAGACTTGATCTGAAAAAATAAATGCTGCAAATTCATCCTGTGAAGCCGGTGTCCATTAAGACTTGGCGAGGCCAAAAAAAATACTTTTAACGCACGAAATGTACTTGTCCGGTGTGCAAAGGCTTTTATGGTCCCAGTACAAACCTTGATCAGAGGTGTTTGTATGACCTGTCCAGGTTTCTCACTTGATTGTTGTTCTTCTTGAAGCCCAAGAGGCAAAACATTCAGCCTGCAGAGTAACTTTTTCCATGTTCTACACTTTGATAATCCAGGCCTGAACCCACCTTCAGTTTATGGATAAAAGCCGTCAGTAGGAAGCCATATTTAACTTAGACTGCTGACACATTATTCCATAAGTGGGATTATGATATAACTTCACTTGTAAACACTTCACAGCAAACTAGACTGAAATTCTTAATCTGTTGTCTCAGAACTTTGAGGAGTATCCGGAGCACAGGACCCACTTCTTCTACCTTCTCCAAGCTGTAAACTCTCACTGCTTCCCCGCATTCCTCGCCATCCCTCCAGCCCAGTTCAAACTGGTGCTGGACTCCATCATCTGGGCCTTTAAACACACCATGAGGAACGTGGCTGACACTGGTAAGGGCACAGAAACATGCACACCTTAAAAACGATAATGGAAAAACCCACTGTGGGCCAGGACCCACAAGCAGGAATGTGACACTGCAGGTGCGCTGTGCTTGTGTGTTCAGAAGCTCGCTTTAAACATGCATCAGCAGCCTGGGTTTTAACAATAAGCTGCTGTGGCTTTTCTAGGATGTGCAAGTGTAATGTTTTAAAAAAATAAAGTGTGCTTGTGTTTTCTCGCTGCTCAGGCTTGCAGATACTGTACACCATGCTGCAGAACGTGGCCCAGGAGGAAGCAGCCGCTCAGAGTTTCTACCAGACGTATTTCTGCGATATACTGCAGCACATTTTCTCTGTGGTCACTGACACATCGCACACCGCCGGTGAGCTCACACACAAGTGTTGCGTTTGTGTTTGATTGAATCTGTATCGTCATCGTTTCAATACTTATACTTTAAATATGACAGGATCGGCTCTGCAGCTAAACATGAATCTTATTAGAAACGCCAGAAAAAGGAAGTTAGATTATCTGAGAGTCAGGGCCTTATCTTTTCTTGTTAAATTTTCCTCAGCTCACAGTAATGTAGTGGTTGTTGGTACACGGGTGCTTCACAAACAGGCTCATTCTGCTGATATTTAATGATGCCACTTGCACATGAATTCATGCTTAAAATGACTTGAGGCACGTCACCGAGTGCTGATTTGTTTGGGAGTTGATTCTAGCTTTGATTCTTCCTGGCCAGGGGTAAAAAAATAAAAATAAAAAGACACTTTCATGATCTGAACTGGATTAAAGTCACTAAACCAGGGCAGGTAACAACACCTCCCCTAGAAATCTAAACCAATCTGATTGAATTTGATTGGCTTTACAAAGATGAGGGAATTAGGGATAAAAGATGGATTCATCTTCTGTGTGTGCGTGTGCGTGTGTGTGCGTGTGCGTGTGTGTCCTGCAGGACTGACGATGCACGCTTCCATCCTGGCCTACATGTTCAACCTGGTGGAGGAGGGGAAGATCACTACCGCGCTGAACCCCGCCAGCCCCACCAACAACCAGGTGTTCATCCAGGAATATGTGGCCAATCTGCTTAAGACCGCTTTCCCTCACCTACAAGAGTGAGTGTGAACACTACTCATCATTGCAGCTGGAACAACGTTCTGGTTTTCAGTCACTGCTTACGTGTGTGTGCGCTTTTGTTTCAGTGCTCAGGTGAAGGTGTTTGTGACAGGGCTGTTCAGCTTGAACCAGGACATTCCTGCCTTCAAAGAGCATCTGAGGGACTTCCTGGTCCAGATAAAGGTGAGCTGGTCAGACTGAAGGTGTCATGGCGTAAACAGTCCTTTAACTCCTTTAGAGTTGAATTACAGTAATGTATCAAATTAGAACTGAACCACATGGAGCTTGACCCTCCATGGAAGCTTTGTCGCTCCTTATCACCGACTACATAGCTAACTGCTTAGCTGCTGTTTCCACAAATAACACTTTCCTGCAAAGCCAGGCTGCCCTGAGTTAATGAAGGGTTTGTAGGTGCTGCTGGAAGCACTCAGTGCTGTCATTTGTCCTGATAGGTCCAGCTCTAAAGTGGCTTATTTTATCTCGGTTGTTTTGTGTCCTGGAGGCTTCTTAGGGGTCACTGTGAGAGCAACAAATCAAACTGTTTAAATAACTGGGGAAGTCAAGCGTGTTGGTCTTTTCTCTTTTTTTAAGTAATCAGAGGGGCCAACAATTTTCCCATTTGCTATTATATGTACTTGTTACAAAGGTTCGTATTTACCACGACTAAACATTTAAATAATGATCTAAATATATTTGAAGGTAATTTCTGAGTCTGAAGCTCTGAACTTTCAGTTTGTTCAGGTTGTGTATAATGTAATTGAAAGAGGGTACCCCAATTATGCTCATTCCAAGAAGCCACACCCCTCAGCTCATCAGAGCTTTTGTTTGTGAGCAGCAGTCAATCAGAAAGATGTTGACTTGCAGGGAGGTGAAGGGAGCTAAAAAGCTCAGTCAGTTTTGAGCTGTGAATCGTGCAAAGCTGTAAGAGTAAAATATAGAAATGCTGGAAATGAGCCTTTTTAAATGCCATTTGTTTTGAACTGTTTCAAGAGTTTGGGATGTTAGATGTGATTTACTATTAGATATATTTGTTCTTAAAGACTAAAGGCGAGGTTGGGGTCCTCCGGTACAAGCTAACTCCTCTTTTTCCGCTTTTTCAATGATGTCCTGTTACTGCTGGGATGCAGTTCTGTTTAGAAACGAATACAGTGAAAATTAGTGAAAGCCTTTAGGAGACCTGCGCTCTGTAAACTCATCCAAGCAGCTGTAATATGTGGGTAAGTGTCTGCTTGGTAACTCTGTTACAAACCCTGTCGTTTGGAAGAATCCACAGCAAGTATTACTAATACTTCCTTTAGAGGCTCCTCAGGTAACTGTAACACTAACAGCAGAAGTGGAGATCTCGGTCGCTGTGGTGCAGCGTGGCTTTTAAAGCTTGTCGCTAACAGCAGCTTCCTTGGTTGTGTTGCTGTTTAGGAGTTTGCAGGTGAGGACACCTCAGATCTGTTCCTGGAGGAGAGGGAGGCATCACTCCGACAGGCCCAGGAGGAGAAACACAAGATCCAGATGTCGGTCCCAGGCATCCTCAACCCTCACGAGATCCCAGAGGAGATGTGCGACTAAGCTCCTGCTCAGTCTAACTGTACAGTACTCCAAACTTAACCCTAACCACAGCAAACACAACAAAACCCAAGAGAGGCACTTGAGTGTGGTGGGAGGCTGCGGGCCATCCCATTGGATGTTTGTTGACCAAAATAATGCCAATACTCTGTAAATGATTACCGCATCACCCTGTGGTCCTTTTTACATGATCAGCGTTTTCTATGGAGACTTTTTGTGTAATAACTTTCCAAAAATCTAACTTATGTTCTGTCGGTCTTGGGCCCATCTCAGACCTGCATGATGAAGTTGTAATGATTAGGACAAGTTAACCATGTTGTTTTGGATCTGTTTCCGTCACTTTCCTCATTCTGTTTCCCAGTTCTTCCCTCTTTCCCGTCTTTGTTTATATCCACATCTATTCTACACCCAGTGTGGGCAGGGCGTGGGGTGGGGGGTTTTCACAATCCCCCACGGCTGGCATAGAAGCTTCTAGACCCGTGGTGTGACAGAAAGTGATTTTTTTTTTTTTTTTTTTTTTTTTTTTTTTTTTTTGGGGGCGCACGCACTGCTTGTTTGGTGCCCCCCGGCCTTCTGGGAGAATGTGAATCTAGTGGAAAATGAATTAATTCTTTTTTTTTTTTC
>VOQJ01018436.1:10370-24308 GCA_015052665.1 Apistogramma diplotaenia | reverse complement strand
AACTAGCTTTTGTGCTAACTCTGGTATATTTACATTGATGCTTACTGCTGACATGTTGATTAATATACATTGTCCTAATTTAAATAAATAAATAAATGAAATGAAATGAAATGAGTCATAATTTCTGCTGCCACATTTGGAGGTGGGGTCAGAATTTGATGTAAACAGCATAAAAGCTTGGATCCATCGTTACGTATCAACAGTTCAGGCTGCTGGTGTAATGGTGTGGGGGATATTTTCTTGGCACACTTTGGAGGCCCTCAGTACCAACTGAGCATAGTTTATATGGCACAGCTAACCTGAATATTTTTGCTGTCCATGTCCATCCCTTTAAATACTACTGTGTACCCATCCTCTGATGGCTGCATCACAAAACTCAAACCATCTCAAGCTGGTGTGAGTTCACTACACTCAAATAGCCCCACAACCTCCAGATCTCAGCCCAGTAGAGCACCTGTGCAGCCGACAAACCTGCAGCAACTGTGGGATGTTGTCATGTCAATATCTCAAAATCCTGTGTCAAATCATGTCAAAATCTCAGAGAAATGTTTCCAGCACCTTGTTGAATTTGTGCCTCAATTAAGACTGAAGTTCTGGAAACAAATGGGGGTCAAAGGAGATATTAGCAAGGTGTAACCATTGAAGTGGCTGGTGAGCATCCTTTTTTTTTTACATATCTTCATACAGTCCAGTGTACAGGGTGTTCTTTGAATCATACAGTATAAGCTGCAGAATAAGTAGCAGATAAACCTGTTTGTGTACTCATCTGTTTACAAGCTGCTTCACACTGAGACATTCGTATTACATTCAGGCTCAAATGTCACTTTACTTTGCACCGCCTTTTAACCCTTCACTTTAACTTCTTGGTTAGCGTTTACTTTTGACATGTGGAGTGACACATCATTTGTCTTCTGGCTTTTGCTCTGAGCAAATCCAAGCACACAAAAATCAATAAAGTATACACAACGTGTGACACTGCAGTCTAATTTCTTTTATTAATTTATGCCATTTTCACCAGTGTAGAAAAATGTGATAAAGACAAATCACCTCTATATTAATGGTTATATAAATCTGGAATGTTAATAACTTTATTGCATTACCGCCTGCTGACTGACTCTGCAATGAGCTAATTTTGTTAACCTAATTATACAATGAATTGGTTAAAGTACTTAAAAATTATGGCTGACAAGAACTATTAGCAGAAGCCCAAAATAGTCTGAATCTAAGGGCCTTTGATTCTCTGAATCCTTTGCAGCCTCAATTGAGTGCAAACTCATTCCTAATCCTTCATAACCTGTGGGCACAGGGCTGCATAATGTGAATTAGCTGACGGATTTTTGTACATATCTTGCAGGGTCCTCCTTAATCTTCAAAAGCAATGGTTCCCATGTAAATATAAAGAGAGGGTGATGAGTTAATACTTGTGTAAATGCTAGAAATGCTGTCAACTATGATTAAACTTTTTTAATATTATATTTTTATACATTTTCCTTACAGCTCTTGTTAGTGATCCACAGTCAGCCACAGGGGTGTGCACTTCATTCTCCCAAGGGTCCACATGTGAAACTGTCGTGGAGGGCCACACCAATGAGCTGAACTCAATTCCGCTCAATTTTATCTCTTTGTAAGCGTCTTGGTGAAACGGTCCACAGCAGTCCCAGTTTCTCAAAATGAATTGCCCACCCCTGAATCAGCAGATCACTGAAAAGCAAATATTTGTTTAAAGTAGTTGGTACCTTGACCTCGTGCCTTAAACAGCAGCACGGCTGCTCACAACCATCCATCAATGCCACATTTGTGATAAGAAGCAGAGAGTGGGTGCACCATCTCGTCAGGAAACAAGGTCAGAGTCTGCAGCCTCGTAGAGCACACAGCAGGGAAACCAAAAGAGCAGGAGAAGCAATCTGATGCATGTGTTGCTATAACAGTCTAATGCTGGGAGAAAAATACACAAAATTAGTCATTACAGCACACTGAGAAAACATTAAGACCGTAAAAGGAAAATCAAGTACTTAAATGGGATGAAATATTAGGCACAATAAATTTTAGCTTTTAAAGTTAACACCGAAACATTATTTTGGTATTTTGGCATTTCTCGTAAATATCTTTTAAGTAATAATATATGACCAGGGCTGGTGTAAATCCCATTAAATGTGACTTTTAAACAACTAATAATAGGCCACATGTCAATCAGATTTTTGCGGCAGGCTAACATTTGATGCATTCATCACAGGGCATCAGATCCCGCTGCTCTGTCAGGTGATGCTAGTAGTGCAGAGTTACGCAGAGGGTGTCCTTTGGCATTGTTGGCTTGATGAACTGAGCATAGCAATATTGTACTCTGACACTTGACAGTCACCATTCAAAGAGTTATAAAACTTTTTACAGAATGATAAAGTTCACATCTGATGGCTTGGCAAGTTTATCGCCTAGAAAATCATGACTCATATCCAATTTTTACTTGGTGAGTTGTTTTATTTTCATTATATCTTTGCTTTTACTATCACTGGTTAGACTTAAGTACCGAGACATAAACCCCTCCCAAAAAATTTGGCTTTGGTAACAAATCCACAGCACACTACAGTCCACACTTAGTTTACTGCTGGGGAGTTGCATCACAAGAGAAGTAGTTTATTCGGGTCACTGGATTTTAGCATAAAGCTGGTCGATCTGTGTGTTCTGGTTCCAAGAATTCCACCAGAAGTACCAGAAAAATATCACTGGGTATATTATTTACAGAAGCCCTATCAAGCTGCATGGAGCAGATGAGGAGAGCAGGAAGTGACACACTGGAACAGAGCTGAGAATCGAGACCAACCTTCAAAATAAAAGATTTCACACAGGCTAAACATTGTGCTTCTGAAATACTTTCATTGTGTTTTGCAGATGAATGCCCGAGACACAATGTCACAGATGCACACTGTATATTCCTGAGGTCATATTAAAAACAGACACTTATGTGATGCCAATTGGGTCCTTTAGCAGGTTTTCCTTCTTTGCGAATTGCAGGATAGCACACAGTGCAAGTGTGGATATCATCCGAACAGGAATATTAGCAGGAGAACAGTATTTTGGGAATGAAAAAACAAAAAGAGGGTGAGCAAAGAAGTGAGTAAAAAAACCTGGGAAGGTCAAAAAGTAACAAAGAGGCCTCAGTAAACAATAGAGCTCTTCCCTTTAGGCAACCATGATTTGCCTTGAAGTTGATCATTAACAAGCCGTAGCGAAGTGAGTGAAAACTACTTCCTGTTTAATTTAAAATGACTTTCCTCTTGTTCTCTTATCTTAAAATGATCAATCACTTGACCAAACAATGGAAGTAAATTTGAAAGACAAACTAAAGGAGCTCTTAATGAGCCCCCCTCCGACACCATATCATAAACAGTGTTTGCACTGTGCTGAAAGCCAAAGAGTGATTGATAGACTGTTCTTTTATTGCCTTTGATGTGGCATTTAGTAACCCTGTGGAAACAAAGCAGACACAACTTCACTATTTATAGGCTTTTTTCCAGATCAAGATTATAAAACTCTCTTAAGCACATCATGACTGCATATAATATATATTAAAATTCAAATATTTAAGACTGTTAGCCTTCAGATCACCTGTATCATCATTTTTGTTCATCTTAGTCACTTCCAATAACAAACCAAACATCACAGGTTGAAATACCATCTTGTAAACCCTCTCTTTCATTCTTGCTGCTTTCCTTCTGTCACAAATCACCCCTCACATTCATCTCACTCCATGCTGCCTGTACTCGCTTGTGTGCACTGTCCATTGCTTTGAATGGTTGATTCCAGGTAGTTAACCTCTGGGGTTTGGGGTATAACTGACTACTTTTGATTTTTCCTTTCTATTTCACCCTAAAAAACATTTTCCTTGCCTTGTTTGTCATCAGTCTTTTCACCACAACCTCACATGTGTTACTGTAAAGTTGTTGGGTTTTTTTTCAATTTGACATACAATTAACAAGAAGCACTCCAAGAATGCAAACCCCCACCATTTAAAAGGTTGTGTTTTTCTGGGTCTAAATGTGTCCTATTTAACATTCACACGCTGATGAACACATTGGAAGCAAGTTGGGGTTTAAATCCTGTCCAAGAATACTTTGGCATGGACACTAGCACTTCCAGGGATCAAATTATCAACCTTCCGATTGGCAGATGACCTGCTGTACCTCATCAAGATTAGTAACCAGGTTGCACACTCAACTGGGAGGATCAACCCCAAAACAAACTGCATGGCAGTACTTGTGATTTTGATCACTTTTGGCATGCACTGATGATGACAAGCATTCCCCAACTGTAATGCATATCATGCTTCATTGTTCTTCTTGAATCTTGGAAGTTGAAAAGCAATGGATATTCTCCAGGAAAGTGTTTTTTTAGGCCACAGATAAAAAGACGTCAAAGGTAATTTTCCCAAAGACTTAAACAGATGTTTTTTTTGCAGACAAAGTTTTTGCCCTTTGCTGCCCATCAGAAAGAAAGCAGGTCTGAAGCACTTCTGCATTGATTTCATTTTCAGACCTGGCAATTATTATTCCATTGCATTTACCTTGGAAGTCAGATGTCAGAGTTGGGAGTGACATTATTCAGTTGATCACGTGCCTGTGGTAATAGTCAGAAAAGCAGAACACTTCTTTGCTCCTTCCACCAGTATGAAGGGCAGAATAACATACAGTACCAGTGAAAAGTTTGGAGTGTGTCTTAACTTTTGACGGGTACTGTATGAAGCTAACATGAGCTACAAAGCAGCGGCTGCGAAAGACAAGATGTTCCTGTGTTGAAAGGAAATAATCCGTAATCCAACAAGAAATTAAAGCTATTTGGTGATAATCTCTGAATTATTTTTTCAAGTTTAGGAGCTTGCCGCAACAATACTAAAATAGTCAGAATGACTATCAAAGATTCAATATTTATAATAACGATTCAAAGTATAGAGCATATACTTCTCACATAAGCTCACAAACACAGTACGGCATTAAAAATGAATCCATCAGGCTATTAATGTGAAACAGATAAAATTTGTTTAATGCTCAACTCTGTTTGATAAGTTTTCTCTTACGTACTTAAATCAAAGCAGCTCTTCCGTACACGCCCAGATAAGCGTGCAGTAGACACACACTTTCTCAGTGGCACAGATGCATTTTTTCCTGTGGGTGGAATGATCCAGGGAGATCAGACTGCCAGAGGATGCCAGCCTGCAATCAGATTGTACTCTGCTGTTCAGTGAAATCTGACATCAAAGATGTTTTTTCACACCCCTCGAGATTTGGCTTTATTTGGAGAGGTTCTTATTCCAAAAACTCTGAGCTGCCTGCTGGCCACTGTGCTCTAAAATAAAAAGGTTGGAGTGCCAAAGCAGGAATCCTGTTTTAACTGATTTGATGGCATTATGTACATTGTTTAATGCAGTTTGTTTAATCTAAGATAAATGATATGACTTCCCAACTATTATTGTGAAAATAAGGGTGCGATTGGAAGAATCACGTGTAATTCCCAAGGCAGGACTAGGACCAATTATATTGAGCATGTTTGCCAACTGACTTTGAATTTTATTTTGCTAAAAATGAACAATGAATATAATTCTCTGTTATAAATGTAAATTGTGCAGTGCGGGGAAAACTTGACTAATGTAGGTGGATTCATATTACGTGACCATGTCAGAGTCAGAGCCAGAGCATTACCTAAAACAAAACCTGTATATTTGACCAGTGTGATTGTTGCATACCAAGGCACAGTATGTTCAGCTGCTTAATGACTCGTCACGGTGATTTCCATGGAGGCAGTTGCTGAGGAAGCGTTGTACTTTGGTACTTGGGCACACTTAGCAAACACATTGCATGAAGACCAAATCCAAGTCCAGAACCACTCTCACTCTGAGGCCCTTGAGACTGAAAATCATGTAGAAAGCTCTAATATCAAAACGTACTCCATGCACTTTATCATGTGCATTAGCATGTACAGCTAGCATCTGTAGCTAGCATGTAGATACAATAAAAGGTTTTAAATTTCTTTGTGGGTTAGTGCACTTGTTAGCTACCTTATGTAGTTACTATGGATTACCTTCAACTATTTAATTACAATCAGGGTTCTGAAGGTTCTATTCATGTTTAGTGAGTAGAAATATTCTACACGATGGTACTACAGCATGTACGAATGTAATGATATGGTCTGGCTGACTTTTTGTGTTGTAGGTATTAACAAATCTATAAGGTATGTGACAGGACGGGGTGGCACCACTTCCAAAAACTGTACCAATTTATCTGCATCACTGATAAAATGTATACAGTCATGAACCTGACTGCTCTGTACAAGAGCAAGCATCCGGAAGAGAGGAGGAAGATGCCCCTCCCCGAGCCTGGTTCCCCTGGAGGTTTCCTGTTAAAAGGGGAGTTCCTCCTCCCCACTGTCACCAAGTGCTGTTCACAGCTGATTGTCTGATTGTTGGTGTTTTCTCTCACCTTTACTTTAATTACAGAGAGCCTTGGGTTTTTATTGTGAATTCTCACAATCCAGCTGGACTTGAATTGAACTGAGCTGAACTGAGATGCTGAGACAAACTGAAGTGTACTCAGGCACAGATTGTTAAGGCCAGTATCGGGGTGGGAATGGGAGACAATCATGCTTGGTACAAGGGATCCATGCCTGGTATAAGCACATCATAAGTGGGAATTTTTCATTAAACTATACAAAAACAATGTCTCTCTTCACAGCACTGTAGCAGTATTGTGGACCTTTTCTTGACAGTTGTAGGGAAATTGACTGTGACAGCACAACCCTGGAGGCACTAAACAAAGCTTTCCTTTGCACCCTGATGCCTTCACCACATAATCATTTACAACTGATCTTCTGTTCAAAACAGAGGCAAATTGGAGGTCAGGCTTATCACATTTGTCAGGGTTTATGCCACCGATTTATTTGAATCCGGTGCCCATTGTCTCAGAGAATTGCATGAAAAGGGTTTATAAAAGGGACGGCATGATTTTTAAACACCAGTGCAGTGCCCATTCAGGGAGATTTTAACTCTCCTCCTCCTCTGAATGTACAGATGGCCCCTAAAAACCTCACCTGCAAGCAGTCATTTGATGTGGCACACATGGATAACATTAGATATTAAAAGAGCACACCTGACATTCACTAAATGTGTGGATGTGTCACTGCTAATAGAAAGAAAAAAAGAAGCAAGCTTAATCGGTTTACTTAGCTTGTGGTCAGATTAATCCTCCTTGGACTTTCTAAAAGTGCTGTAGAAATTCAAGGGTAAATCAGCAGCTGCTGTGGGTCAGGAAGACATTAGAATGAATTTTACTTAAAGCCTTGGGGATCATCAGGATGTTATTTTGGCAAATGTGAGACGAGCTTTGTGTTCTTTTGGTCACAGCGGTTTTCTCCTCGGAACTTCCCCATGGGTGCCATTTTAGTCCAGTCGCATTCTTATTGTTGAATCATGAACTCCGACCTTAACCGAGACAAGTTCTTTTCATGTTGTTCTGCGTTCTTTTGTGGCCTCCTGGATGAGTTGTTGGTGCACTCTTGGTGTAATTTTGTTTGGCTGGCTGCTCCTGGGAAGGTTCACCACTGTTCCAAGTTTTCTCCGTGTGTGGTTCACTGGGAGAGGTGGCAAAAGTACTGACAGTCACTACTTAAGTAGAAGTACAACTACTCTGGTAAAAGCTTAAGTACTGGTTCAACTTCTTTATTCAAGTAAAAGTAAAAAAGTAGAGGCTCTAAAATGTACTCAGAGTAAGAAAGTAAAAGCAGTTCTTTGGGTACGCTTTACATTTTCTGTAAGAAGGAGAATGTACAGCCTTTCCAGCCTGATAGATGTTAGCAACTTTGTTTCTCAGCTGTTGGTTGTTGTTGGTTGTTTATGAGATCTTTTAGCCTACTTCACTTTGTCAGGTACTTGGATTATCTTTGTCTAATATTAACATTTCTTTACTGATCTGTGAAAAATATGCAAAAAGATAAGAAAGATGGTTTTTCACCCCACTGGAACTTTGCATTTTTCCCCCCATGCACATGCAAAAAAAAAAATACCTGTAATATCAGACAGTCTTTTGAGTGGTTTGTGTGTCCTCTTTGAAATATTTTACAACTGGTAATGATTCCTTGTGCTAATAATGAGAAAGAGACCAACAAAGGAGTCAATTGCTCTCATACTGGATCCCATTAATCCTGAGCCTGTCCATGAAATCAAAGAAAAAGCAGTTAGCTGTAACAGAGCGCTCTACCAGGATCTCTGTCACATATTGATCCACCCTGTTCAATAAGCTGCTTTGGTAGAAAACACAGAAGATTGTTTAAGCAGAGCAAAAAGGGGGAGAAAATGAACGAATGAGCGGCGATGAATCTGGCCTTTGCATGCGTGCCGCTTTGATGGCTTTATTTACTTAACCCTCAGCACAACCCTCATTCATAAATGTCAAGAATGAATCCATGCACCATTTAGAAACCCAAATGTGAGCTACGCCAAACATAGGCTGCGTTCCCGCATGCACACAGCCACATAATCATCGGTCAGTAGCAACCATTTCCACCCTTGAAACACACCATTACAGAGGAGAGACGCATTTCAGCATTCATCCCACATCTGTCAACGCTCGGCACACACCACACGCCTCCTCTGCTCTCCCTCAAGACATGCCAACAACACAGACAAAGTCTGTCATCACACTTGACTTGTGGTTTAACAGACTATGGCAACACTAGAAGGTGGTAAATGAGATTGCTTTCTGTATTTGTACTTCTGTCTTTGCAAATAAATCAAAGCAGGAGCGAGCATACTGCACATTTTGCCTAATGTAGAGCCAAATAAAATCAAACTGCCCTGCAGTTACTCTGTATTTTCTACGGGGAAAACTCTGCTTTAATTTCAAATTCTGTTGGACATACAGTTTTGTCCCTCAGGCAAAGGTGTCAAGTTTCAAGCTTCGTGACAGAAGAGGGAAGCTGAGTGGGATGAAGGCAACCATATTGCGCCTGTCAGTCAGAGAGGGGAGAGAAAGCGCAGTTGTCAAACCACTTGTCAGCCTTTGATGTTACAAAGGACGGAAGAGCTCAATTAAAAGGCCATTATTGTGTAAGTAAATCAACGCCTATCAGCCATGTCGCCTCAAACAAACAATCTTACCCGGCTGCAGCACTCTAATTTATTTTCTGCACGATTTTTGACTGCAGAGATTCAGATAAAGGACGCCGTTCATGCTCTGCTGCGAACTTGAAGAGGATGAGGAATTATTTCACACTAAAGTAGTATTTTTGTCTTCCTGTAGCGCGCAGTGATTATTTACAGTATATTTTACTGCTGTTCTCGATGCTTAAAAATGTCAGGAATCATGAATTATTCTGCTGATCAGCCAACAACCCCCATCCGCCCACCCCCTCTCCCCTTTAGTTAGTGATGACAAAATACTCTATTTAGGAAGTTAGATTGAAATGTCTGGAGTCTAATTTATCTCTCCAGGATGAATACATGAATGTGAAGTAGCGCCATATTTCACATAGAGCCCCACCACTGGATGGAATATTATTACCACTGCCCCAGAAAGTTGAGGAAGGAACCGTTTTTCACCTGAACAAGCATTACAGTGTCATGCTGAACATTATTCACCGTGTGCAGAAGCCGTCTGACACACTGTGAAATATTTTCTACGCTGACCTCAGATTTCTACTGAAGTAGGGCAGTTTCCCCTCAAGCTCCAAACCAACAAGAACTTTAGAGTGTGAGATGCTGTCGTGATTTTCCACAGAATCATAAATCCGCATTACTCCTGATATGGATGAAGTATGGATCCCTCCCCGACCCGTTCACGTCCTGCTTGCTTTTGGTTACTCATACAGGATGCTGACTCAGTTGTTTTTTTTTTTATTTCTCCTCAATGTCACTCACCTTGTTGGCAGAAGCATTGGTAAGTTCAGCTCAGAGACACATCTGGTAAAGATATTGCAGGTCTGAGAAGTCGAACCGGATCTTTACGCAATTTGTTTGCCGCTGGTTTCACAGCCCACAGCGTAGGGTGTAATTACTTCAAATTTCCTGGGAAAACAATGACAGTGGGAGAACAATCACCTGATAACAACAAGGAAATGTGTTATATTTGAATGTTCTGTGCCTGAAATGGAAAAGAAAGGCACACAGCGGGGAAAGTGAGAAAAAGGAAGCTTGCTTTTGCAGGTATTGCAACCTGCTTGATTAGAAAGGATGATTATACTTCTAGAGTCTGTTTTGGTCTGAGTGAAGTCAATTTTGTCATCAGACAATGAGCGTGAGTGCCTGTGGATGCCTGTGCACCTCCCTGTTTTGTGACTGCAGAGAATTTACAGTTCACCTACTTCCCACGTGGACTAGAGTGCAGCCGTTAAGCAGACTTCAAAGAAATGTGACTACTGAGTTAGACCTCTGCAGCGAATCTTTGTTAGAGCCTACAGCATAACCGGTGTAAGCGTCTGACGCCATTGCCAGCATTTATGATTGGTGCATTATGTGTTAATTACCCTGTGGTTTTGTTTGGGTTCACGTTCGTTGATGTGAGGGGCATCGTTCAATACAAGTTCTTACCACTGGCCCAGATGATTAACCAGCAGGTCCACAAAGAGGTCATTCAGTGTTTTGTTTTTGTAGCAGGACAACTCATGGCTGCTTCACCAGGACAAAGCGCCTGCTCACAACACCCCGAGCATCTGACAGTTCCCGGCCAAGAATAAGATCGCCATGCTGGAGCAACTTCCTGCTCACCTGACCTGGATATGTGTGATTTTTTTCTCTTCAATGGGTTCAATGGGGTCATCAAGGGCACCAATTTTGAAGACGTGGATGACATCAAGGGGGCTGTGATGCCTGAGCCGAGGCACGCACGCATGCACTGAGCATGCATTAGCTATGTGCTCCAGTCGGGCTTTAAACTTCACGCCGCCCTGCTTTATCTCGCTCCATCCTGTGGCTTCAAATCAGTGACACTGCAAACCAAAGGTGCTGTCTTCCTCCATCTTTCATAGTAAGATGGTAAGTAATGATCAGCGATAGACTGTAACTTATGGAGTTATAACAAATGTTACAGTTAATTCGTTACAGTAATTTCTGTAACATGTTTTATGTTAAACTACACGTACTGCTGCTAACATCTAAAAATGTTATTTGCATTTAAAATCTTCTAACTTTGCACATTTTTTTGCCCCAACAAGGACAGTGGCCTTGGAAAATACTTTAACAAGTCTTTCAATAAGGAGAGATCTTTAGGGGGAATTGAATATAATTTACTGATGTGCAAAAATTCAATAAAGCTTTTGGGCGATTACACTCCGATGGCTCATAGAAGCAGAACAGAATCCAGTGGTGATAAGAAATAAGCTGAGTTTAGTTCCTGCAATCAGAAAAGGGCTTTAACATTACTGCTCATTATCAGACAGAACAAAAGAAAAGTCCATCGACTGTAACGAGTAACTTGATGAGGTATTTTATATTGTTCCATTAATTTTTGTTTTTGGTAGCACTTACGTGTCATTCTGTCTGTAAACACGATGGCTCGATTCTGATCAAACTGTGTCGGGGTGCAGAGTGGGGCCATGTTTACAACCCAATAAACTTTGCCTTACATCCACCAACAAGGTCTTCAAGGTCAACTTTATGATTTATTGGTCAAAAATGGACCAAAAGTCTCAGAACTTAGAAACAAGTTGTCAACATATAGAAAGTACTATATGAAGACTTAAAATATAATGACACATTTGACCTTTGACTTCTCCTTCAAGGCCAACAGACTGAGATGAAGGTCAAAGTGATAATGATGCTATATAGAGCTATTTAAAACTGTGTTTCTTTGAGATGTTTTTTATAGAGTACCATGTATGGGGATATAACACTATTCTCTTAAAAGTAAATTCTGTGAGCTGTCTTGCACTCTTGGAGTGCTTCCTGTTACTTTTGTACCAGGTAACTAGTACTCTGCAGCCTGTTACATTTCATTTTTATTATGTTCCCCAACACAGACCTGTGGGACGCCTAAAAATAGCCTGGTAAAAAGGATCACATTCTGCCCAGGATTTTTGACAGGAGAAAGAAAGCTGAAACACTAAAAGCAGACTGCAGAAAAGCACTTCATTTTAAGAGAAAGAGAGATTAATTAAGAAAAACTGGTTCAAATATTGAACTTTGGATTTATAAATATAAGCATGCTACACACTTTATGCTACATGCATAAAATTAGCACTGTCTTTCTTTTTTGGTCTCCATCTACAGTATTTGAAATCATTAGACTTCTCAGTTTAAAAACACTCCAGACATCATTAGTAAATATATTCATCATCAGAATTAAAATGTACAGGCAACAGTTGTCATTTCAGTACAAATAAAAATAACATTTGCTAACTAGAAATGAGAAACGTACACTGTGAGGTGTTATTTTGTCTTCTCCTCACTTCCTGCCACATGCTGCTGTAAATGACTCACATCGTGGCCACATTAAGCCTGCATGGGTGTCTCATGTATCCATGTAGATTTGTGAATACATGTGGGTGGTGCTGGAGTGAGGTTACTGGGGATTGTCAAGAGGATAACAGAACTAGCACTTTCCTCTACTGCCATCTTTGATAAATGGGTTTTAGAACAAGACTGGGCATATATTATATCACCTGAAAGGTGTACACACTGCTGAGACCATAACTCTCCTTCTTTACCAGAAAACACTGAAGTATGGCATTGTATATTTTCCCGCTCGACATATTTACGAGCCCTCCCTGTTGTATAAACTCAGTGATTGGTATTTCAAAGCACCTTGTCAGGCTGAGTGCTGAACCCTGCCAGCTGCCTCAGCTACCTCAGCAAACAGTGGGAGCATTTCAGAGTGAAAGTTACACCCAGAGAGTTATTGCCTTTGCAAAGTTGAGCGCCTATTAAAAAAACTCTCTCCTGTGACTGTAAATTTATAGTGTTTGTGCTTGCCGCTGTTAAAATCAAAACCACGGCCTGGGCAGGATTGTTCATTCCACTGAACCAGTTGGGAAAAATATGAGCAATATTACAGGAAAACCCTGAATGTTTTAAAATATTGGACCAGCATCGAAAAGTTATATTATTTTCTTAAATAAAGGGATTCTTTAGTATTAAAATGGACAGATGAGATCAGCTCTCAAGGAAGAGTGTCACAACTGAGGCTCTGAGTGGATTTTTGGCTTTTTACTCAACAGGTCAAAAGTTCTCGAACACCGCCACTGCGTCAGTTTTAATTCAGAGGTAAGTAGTTTCAAGTCTAGCCAAAATAAAAATCGAATCAAAAATGAGCCTCCATTTAGTGATACCAGCCTCAGCCTTTAAAAAACACTTCATTATGTTGATGGGCTGCGCTTATATTTGACTGGCAAACAAGGTGTTTGTTATCATTTATATAATCAGTGTAAATCTTAACATGACACCTGTGTGCCACATCCATGCAGTGCCACAAGAGCAAGCAGTTCACTCAATTTACATTTTCACTTGGGTTTTTCTTTTCTTTTGGTTAATTGACATCGTTATTTTTTTTACCCTCATCAGTGCAGAATATCAATTTTCACTGTCAAACAAGCTTTAGTCTTTTATTTATTAACACTAGCTTTTTTGTAGTAATCCAGAATACAAAGAGATCCAAGCACTGCAGTCAATAGAACAACATGTAAATGGCGACAATCATCGAATGAAGTTTTTAAATTAGACTGCCACCCAGAGCACACAGGGGAATATTATTTTGACACTTCGTCACCCTCTGGGGAGAAATGGACCTTTTTGATGTGTGATCCGCCAAGGCTTGCATCGGCTGGCAGATTTTATCAGCAAACAAGACAGGCAAGGGGGGAGCGCAGACTAAATAAAAGGGGGGCGAATGATAAAAATGTCAAGGATTATCTTCGCTTTGCGCTGCGTTGTGATGTCATATCAAAACGGATTTGGCGGAAATGATT
>VOQJ01018436.1:0-10350 GCA_015052665.1 Apistogramma diplotaenia | reverse complement strand
GGGGGGGGGGGGGGGGGGGGGTGTGCAACGTACAACAGGAGAGGGTTTCAATGTGTGTCTTTGTGTCTGTGTGCGCCATCCTAATTTTTGAATATGTTTTTCTCCTGACAATAACTTCACCATTGTGCAATCAACATAAAGCAGCAGCAGCACATGCTGCCTTTTTTATTTTTATTCCAATTGTACAATAGAGAAAAGGGGAGACAAAAGGCCTACTGTAAGCAAGTAAGAAAATCCTGTTCCATTTCACACCCGGTAAGTACCATGTATCCTGGGTTTGACCTCTGCACTTGTAGATTTCAGTTCTGCCACACTTAAGAGCTGTAGATAAATCAAAGCCATCAAACACAATTTGTTCCACACTGCTCCGTACAGGGATCCGCACTTCTTTCATATCCCCACCAGCACCAGCACTACAGTCTTTCTGACAGAGTGACAAATGAGGGTGTTGCCTCTGGCACATCAACCCATGTGGAGAGTACACAAGGTATCAGGGAGCTGTGACTCCCAGGACTGGTGCTTTACTGGAATCATAAAGGTTTTATCATTCCCAGTTGGCTGCCAGTTCCAGGAAATGACCTGTGGTTGGGGAGGACAACAACAATTTCCAAAACAGGTTGTTGCTGAAGAAGTTTAAGATGGATGGGGAAGTTAGTTTCTGGCCATATGAACAAAAAAGGAAAAATATAAAGTGAAATTTGGACACCAAGTTTAACACACTTGGCAATTCAAAATATTTTGACTAAAGTCAAATGGTTGTCTTTGTTATTTTTGTTACTAAATCAAAAAGATTACACTAAACTAGAATAACTAAATCAGACCTCTAAAGTATTAAATGATAATTATAAAATAGGTACCTTCATATTTTTAATTACAAAAGTAAAATATTTGCTTATTCAAATATGTCAGCAAATGCTTGGAGGGACATGGACTCGTAACCATAGGTGAAGGTAGGAACGTAAACTGATAAATCGACAGCTTCTCTTTTATGCCCCGCTCTCTCTTCACCACATCGGACCAGTGCAGCATTTGCATTACTGCAGCCACAGTCCGTCTGTCAGTTCTCCTTCCCCCTCATTGTGAACAAGACTCAGAGATACTTAAACTCCTCCGCTTGGAGCAACAAACTTGTCCCTGACCTGGAGTGGGCACGCCAGCCTTTTCTGGCTGAGGATCATGCTTAGAGGTGCTATTTCTCATACCTGTTGCTTCACACTCAGTGGTGAGCTGGAGGCCACCACCTGATGAAACCAAAATGATGACATCATGCACAGAAAGCAGAGATGAGATTCTGAAGCCACCAAGGTGGAAGCCTTCCACCACTTAGAAATTCTTTCCATAAATATTATGAACAGAGTCAGTGACAAAGGGTAGCTCCACCAAAAATGAGTCTGACTTTTTGAAGGCAGTGTGGCCCAAGCTGTCGATGCAGTTATACAAGGATCGAATGGGCCAGACATCCCATGTGACAGCCCCCTCTACAGGATACCCTGAGCAATGTGGTTGAATGCCTTCTCCAAGTCCACAATGCTCATGTAGACTGGATAAGCAAACTCTCTCACACACTGAAGTATCCTTAAGATGATAAAGCGCTGACCCAGCATTCTGTGACAGAACGTTCTTCTTGAATCCGAGCTTCAGCTAAATGGATGAATTCTACTTTCGAGCCCCATGACATAGACCTCCCCGGAGAGGCTGAGGAGTGTGATTCCCCGATAGTTGGAGAACATCCTCCAGTCAACCTTCTTGAAGATGGGAACCACCACATCAGTCTGCCAGTCCAGTGGCACCGCCCCAGATCTCCACATGACGTTACAGAGGCATGTCTACCAAGACAGCCCTACAAAATCCAGAGCTTTCAGGAACTCATCCACCCCAGGGGCCCTGCCACCAAAGAACTGTTTAACCACCTCAGTGATGGGTGAGTCATCCCCCTTGTCCTCAGACTCTGCTTCCACTACAGAAGATCTGTCAGTGGGATTAAGGAGGTCTTCAAAGTATTTCTTCCCGACTATATCTTACTATGCATTTTTGTGCACCAGGTCAGCCCAGCATCATCCCCTGCTACCTGATCCAACTCATCACCAGGTGGTGATCAGTTGACAATTCAGTTCCTTTCTTCACCCGAGTATCCGGAATATACAACTGCAGATCTGATAATACGATTACAATCATTGACCTGCGACCTAGGGTGTCCTGGTACCACATGCACTTATGGACATCCTTATGTTTAAACATGGTATTTGTTATGGACAAACTGGTTTTCACAGAAGTCCAACAACTGAACCCAATCAGGCCCTTCCAGGTCTCACTGACATTGCCCACATGAGCGTTGAACTCTCTGAACGGATGCAGCACTCTTGAACACCCCACCTAGACTCCAAGAATTCTGAGTATTCTGAATTGTCATAAACTCTGAACTGTTGCATGAGCACAAACAACAGTCAGGACCGATTCCCCAGCCTGAAGATGCTGGAAAACTCTCTGGGTATCATTGCAAGGGGATGCAATGATACCCACCCCAGCTTGCCACCGCTCACCAACAGTAATTCCAGACTAGAACAGAGTCCAGCCCCTATCCAGGAGCCTTGCATTGAGGTGAACTTAACTATATCAAGCCGGTACTTCTCAGACTCACACACTAGCTCAAGTTCCTTCCCCACCAAATAGGTGAAGTTCCATATCTGTGAGCCAGCCTCGATCACCAGGGATCAGTCCTCCAGGGCTTCCGTCCTTGGCTGCCACCCAACACCTCCTGCGGATGGTGGTCCTACAGGAGGACAGACCCATGTCTTCTCTTTGGGTTGCGCCCAACCAGGCTCCATGGGCTAAGGCCTGGCCACCAGTCGTTCTCCCTAGAGGACCCTCCCCAGGCCTGACTCCACGGTTGGATCCCAGTAACCCTACCCTGTGTCCTTGATCTATCTTCTATATTTATTTATTTATTTATTCATATAATATACATAAGAACCATGCATGAATAAGCCATGTATATGTTAAAAAATGTTTACTGATGTGATTGTTGTACTGAAGTAAACTGCTTCCAGTAAAGGGTTTGAATAGTGTGATTATTGTTTAATGTGTCAGGAGTGTCATATTGCTGTCACCCCGTCATTTAACATCGAGCACAATTTCCCCCTCCCTCAGTCTCTCTGTCCATCATGCTGTCACAGTGTGTGACAGTCAGGATTAGAGCTGTAGATGCAAAGATCACATTTATATGTGCAGCAGCTGTGAGAGGCACTTTGCAGTCTTTACCTATGACCCACATTTTTTGGGTGGCCTGAGGCAATTGGGAGGTTTCAGGTAATGTGTATCAGTGTGTGTCAGTGTGTCACTCCAACCTTGTCATTTATGCTTGGCTGATTTCAGACTGCCTTATGGATTATCGCTGTCATCACCTGAGAGGAATGCAACTCATTCTGTCATGTCCATCGTTTTGATCTTTGAAGTGTAACTGGGACAAACACACACATAAGCGCGCACAGCATCATTAGCATAAATGGACTGGTTAAAGGCTCAGTTTTGGATCTTTTGAGGCAAGGTGGAAGTTGTAATAAGATTTTTTTAATTTTTAATTTTTTTCTCGCTCGTGGTCTTGCTCAACCATCCATCTGAAAGCAAAGGAAGCAAGCCCAGACAAAGAAAGGTGGAAGCGGAGGCTAAGAAATGAAAATAAAGCTGAAAGAAGAACCTGCTGACACACCAAGTGGAGGTATTGCTCAAAACTGGAAAGCCCATCTTTATCTTTGATGTGGGTGAGAGGGAGACGTGTACGTTAGATCACACCTTTCACTCATTGGGGTGAAATGAGGCACAGAGTTTCATTCTGTTTGTACTCATTGAGAAGACATCTGGAAAAGACATTTCCACTCTCTTTGGTCTTTTTGACAAGAAAGCACTTTCTGTTTAGCTGGAGATCATTTAGCAGGCTAACAGCAAATATTTACCTGAAGCTCTATCTGGTCTTTCAGCAGCATTCTTTGCAAATAAGCAACATCAAGAAGAAGACAGAGAGGATTCTTGAGTTTAGCTAGCAAAGAGAAATAAAAACGAATGAGAAAATGGGGCAACTGGACAAATCATAAATTTAGAAAACATCCACTAATTTACACAAGATTTATGTTGCAAAAGCACAAAGCAAGCCAAAACAGTAAGTAGTGTAGAGTCATTACAAGCAATTTAAACATTCTCATTACACTAATAGAAATTATGGATGTTTTAAAAATCTTCCTAATTCCTGTTCAGACACAAGTTTGACTTTACCCACTTATTTCCCCTCCTCATTCTGGCCTGCTGTCCAGGCAGCACTTCAATAAACAAAGCACAGGCAGCAAAATGCTTTTGAATGGGTGAATCCTGCTGGCAGGATCTGAGCAGGCTGTTTATAGAGGGGTTTGTCAGCTGTTACCACTGGGATGTTGCAGCATGTGAAAACAGTGGGGGGGTTTGGTCTTTGATGCGTCCCCCACTTGGTTCTACCTCTCTGCTTTTCTGTTCTTCTGCTTTCTCTTTGATGGAGTTCTGTGAAGTGTTTGTCAGCAACAGGAGGCCGACATATCAACACCCACGCAGGAGGTTAGGAGACACGAACACACACAGGCTGTACAGTCTGAAACCAGCCACACACATTTGTACACCTGCAAATCTGTTCTCTCCGCTGACTTTTGTTTTTGCTACAGTGAAAAGCTCCTTTTCATGTGCTTTAAAGGGGCAGGAAGCACTGGTGCTCGTCAGTGTAAGAGCTAGCTAGCTGTTTCAAGTTTTGATGTGTTGTGTGTTGGTTGTCGGAAGTGGTTATTTGAATTACACTTGCGTTCCTATTGGACCAAAGCTGTCTGGCTTTTCACCTCTGACCTCTGATGTCGACGAGGTATTTTTCTTTTTCTGACCATATGTCTGTAAACAATAGAGTGTACTGCGGCAGGGCAAACTGCCCAAGTACACTGTAACCATGTGTTGGTCTGTGCAACTTAGCATCTTAGCAACTTAGAATTTTCCACCCCAGTGAGTGAGGGGACCTATTTTGACAATTTAATAACTAAGAATTGGTTTCCAGCAGGTAGTGGTGACCAGTTTGTCTAATAGGAACCATTCCTACTGGTTTTTAGACCCAAGATGTTCTGTCGGAGGCTCCTTCAGACAATAAGCCCCGACCGCTATCACTTCCCTGTGATGCTGTGAGGTTTTGACCTAATTATGTAAAGTGTCCAGAGAATATTTGTAGTTTGGCTTTATGTAAATAATAAGAATTGATTTATGTGTTTCTGCAGGATATATTAGATTTTAAGAAAATAAATATTGTGCTGAATTATACAATTAGGTGCAGTGTACCCAGGAGTTTTGTCTGAAACTGCAGACATAATTCTTTTTACCTGCTAGAATTTGACCACATAGGGAATTAATCAAAGTGCACATCAAATGAAAAATCTGGCAGATATTTAGCCTGACACAAATTCAGGTGTGCCCAAATTATGCATGATAAAATTAGGCAAACAGCCTTGTATTACCAGTGAGAGGCTTTAAGAACTGACACAGTGGGAAACAGGATTTTGTATATTTCGGATAAAACATTAAAAATTGTCTGATGACTGAGGAACCATTAGACAAAGTGCAGTGCTGAGAAATTGCACCCATCAGTGATGAAATCGTGACGACTTTAAGTGCTACAGACAAAAATTTGATTGCTGTCGGAGCTGAATGACTTCAACTCATAAACCTCCCATTATGAAGTCATGAGAAAATTATGGACATTTTAAATTAGAGAGGGGAAGTGGGCAGGGTGAAATGTCACAACGAAAAAATATTTTGCATAAAGCAGTAAAATTACAGGGCAGTCGGTAAAGAGCCATGAGCAATAGGAGGTCACAAAGAGGAATACTTCCTCCGGCTGATGTCAAAAGTGTTCTGTCAACAGCGCTGTTGGTTTAATTTGACAGTAATGCAAGCTGCTGGTGCCAATAGATCAGGTCAAATGCAACTATGCCACCATATGGTCTCAGTTTTTTAAGGGTCTATAATTTCAGCTCCCCTTGTAAAGCATTTAACCAGCACTGAGTCTGTTTATAAATGAGAGTATTTTTACAAGCAGGCAGTGCAGAGGACTCAGCTATCAGTCAAAGAGTCCAGGGTTTCAAAGCCTGACGGTGGTGTGTCAGGTGAGGAGCGTGACCAGGAGGGTGTTTATTGTTGGGGGTGGGGGGTAACACAGAGCGAGACTGCCGATGTGAAGGAGTACTTTCATGGTTCAGTGAAGATGGGGGAACATTCAGTGGACCTGATCAGTGGTGCATTAGTTAGTACCTGAAAAGAGAGATGTTTAATCTAGTGTCATGGTCCTGGGTCATGGACCCACTGTTCTCTGTTTCTCATCTCAAGTTCTGTTTGATGACTATTTGATTCCCAGAGTTTACAGTGTTTTGGTCTTCAGACTTTCATAGTTTATTTTCCAAGTTGTGTTTTTGTTTTTAGTCATGTGTTGCCATTCCCTGTGTCTACTTGCCTCCCCGTGTGTCAAGTCAGTCATGTCAGTTTGGTGTCCCTGTTTATTCACTTCCTGTTTTATTTTCCTAGTCTCCTGCTCCCTGGGTGTTGTGCTCAGTTTTGCTTCCCCCTGTCTCATTAGTGTCATTCTGTCCACCTGTACTTCCCAGCTCTTCCCACCTGTCTTATTACCTTGATGCGTTCCCTTGTACTTTGTCCTTGTCATTGGCTCCCCACTTTCTCGTAGTTCTGTGTCTCACATGCTTCATGTTTGCCTGAAGTCCTTGGTTTTTGTGGATTATGTTTTCTTTGGAGAGTCTTTGTTCAGGAGTCATATATTAAAGTCAAGCCAAGGTCATGTACGTCGTCTGAGTCCTTCACTGGGGTCCACGCTTGCCACAGAGATGTATTGCAGTCGATGAAGCTGAACACGTTGTCTTTAAAAATCCAGCTTTCTCAGCTGATTCCACAGCAGGAAGGTAAAAAGCACTATGGATTCAAAACACTCAAACTGGTCACAGTCCCTGTTGACCAGAAATCATCGGTGTGTTGTGTGAAGGCTTTCCTTGACAAAGGCAGTATTATAAAAGCTGAATGTTGGAGGTCATAACTGATGTTTGAACAGTGGAAGCTAAACAGGTGGGCCAGTCTCTACGAAACTTTGCACGAACATCATCACACATGCAGCGATTATTACCATCTATGTGTGTTTAAAAAACTTATATTATAATCCCAATTATATTATAATTCCCAATCCCAATTGATTTTCATATTCACCATCGTCCTGTGAATGCCATTATCTTAGACTGATAAGGTTGAGTGTTACCTGGATTCCCTTTGCTACAATAAATATACAACTACTTCATTATTTATAAAGCATTATTTATATAGCATCTACTGTCAGGCACCACTGCTGGAACTTTGTTGTTTTGCATTGGACCTTCAACACCTTCTTCTCAAAGCCTTCTCAAACTCAAAGGCCTCATTTATCGTTTTTGCTTGGTGAGTGCTTGAGGATATGCGAGCTCTCACAAGCAGCACTGCTCTGGGGAATCGATCTGACTTTTAACAGTTTGGGTTCAGAAACCAAAGAAGGAATTGGCTTTTATACTTGATCACTTTCAAGGCTGGGCACATACCCGACCTCCGTGATTGATAGTTTAGCTAAATTTGTTATACTGAATTACACTGTGCCAGTGACATGAGCACCTCGTCATACTGTATTTATTTATATTCTGAGGAATAAAGGTCACTGAATTAACTGCTAACAGCTATTTTTTTGCTGTGTACAGTTGGATATGATTAACAACCACTCAAAGCTTCAGCGCGTGCCTGAGAACATTTTGGTTTTAAACATTTTCACAATCTTCACAACGAGCCTCTCCATTTTCAATAGTCTCAGCTCCTGCAGCCTCTGTCATAGCCCTCAGGCGCTGTGGTAAACCTCCACATTATATATATTTATTTATATATATTTATTTAAGAGAACTTCTCTAATGTTCTCGACTTCAAGTTCAGCTGCAAGCATTTAACTGAATGCTTGTCCTTCAGGTTTCTCCCCGGTGTCTTTTTTCACTCGTATCACACCTTCGTGTTGGTCACATGCTCAGCATTCATAGACTTCTACGCTTAATCTCAAAGATCTCATTTTTATGACTGAGGGCCAATTCCTTCTGTCTCACTGCTGTGAGCCTTGTGGTGCAGCTTTATCTCCATGTCATGTTCCTTAAAAAGAAGAACATCCATAGTCTGCTTTTGGCTGATCAAGATCTCCGATTTTGAAACATGACAAAGCTACACGAGGCAATAAATGTTTGTCTCTAGTGAAGATCTGTGCTGCTGCTGCTGCTCTCAGATTATATTGTGTATACAGTCCTGTGGAATTCGACAACATTGCACTTCAAGGGGCAGCTCAAATCAGGTACTTGTAGACCATCACGTCCATGAATATTCTGTATCATAGCAACGGAAACATCTGGGCTGCACCGCCAAAGTGCTTTCAAGTACTCAAAGCTATTAGTTTTCATACAAGCACCTGGTACAAAAAAGTGCTTTGGTGTACACGTCAAACTCGTGCTAAATGGCAGTTGTTGAACCCTATAAAACATCACTAAGAGACCTAGAATGCCACAGCTCATGAAGACTGCAAAAGATTTACAAATTTTATTCAGTCAGACACACGAACTAGACACATTTCTTTCTCTTGGGGAAACACAAAAAGCAGCAAAACAATAAGATCCCAGTAGATACACACCTGCTATTGTGTAAATCCCCCCAGTGTTGCCAAACAGCTCCGACCTGTCAGGGCATGGACACAGGATCCCGGGGGTGTCCTGCGGTCTGTGGCGCTGGGATGTTGGTTGCAGATTCTTTGGGGCATGTGGGCTGCAGGATTGGATCTCAAAAGATCTAGTCTTGTTTTAGCAAATCCTGAGGATGACTGTAAATGTCTTGGGTTTTTTCTTATGAGTCGAATACTGTTTCCAAGGGAAGGTTGTGCTTTGGCTGCAACGATGTTTAAGTGGGTGCTGCGAGTTTCCAGTAACATCCAAGTCCATGCCAATACCCAATAATTGACAGCAGAACATTGCATTTTAATGAGATGCTCAGTGTTATTTACTTCAACTGTGGTTTTAATGTTGTGCCTGAACAGTGTATATATGTACAGTCATACTCTTGTGGCTTTAATACTGTGGAAAATGTTATTTTGACTCTAAAGCTAAAGAAAAGTTCCAGACTTTTCTAATTTAGAACTGTTGGTAAAGATCAAACAAATTCTGCTTTTTTACAACAGAATGATTATCATGTTATGTAAAAAAAATGATCTGATTGATGGAAATGTGGTAATAGATGGTGTCCCGATGAAGCTAGTGGAACTCTTGTGTGTACTCCTGTACATTTCAGATGTGCTGGGTAATAGATTGCAGGTAAGGCTTCTTTCCCACATGGATTTATGACACTTTGAAAATTGAACTTTTCACCCGGAGAGAAGTGCAGCTCAGCTCAGCTGCACCCTGAAGAGCTGTCTCATCTGGCAGACAAACGCGGAGCGAACTCATGGTTTGCATTAGGGGAAGTGAAGTCTGAAATGACTTAAATCTGAACACGTTTGACTTTGTGGGCTCTCGTGAGCTTCCAAGTACTCAAATCAAAACCAGTGAGAAATATCCAAGTTAAGATGTTGTATCCACTAACCGTTAAAGGACACAACCATGGGTAAGGCTAGAGTAATTAGGCTATGTGTAACCTCATCGATCCACTGGTGTTAATGACACCGGTGGCTGTTAAGTGAACTGCACAACTTGCACAAGCTTGCATGGAACAAAACAGTGATGAGACATACATAAGAATTTCCTGTGTTATTATGTTCCACTATTGTATGTACTGTCATGTATCTTGTAGAACATCTGGGAGGCCAGCTTATATACCATATACCTGAGTATCATTGTAATGAGAACAAACCAGACATATCTCAGCAGCAGTGTCTGTTCCCAGGAATCATAAAAAAATCCTGACATAGTGCTGGGAGCAGTTTTATGTAGGGACTGATTTTTTTACTGGCATCTACCAAGCAAATGAAGCATAGAGCTAGCTAAAATTACAGTTTAGCAAAAAGGGCACCCCGTTACATCCTGTCATGATGTTACAAGCATGAGAATCTCATCAGGCGTGGATGCACACTTCCTTCTGTAGATGGTTCAGTCCTGAAGTATTTTCATTATTTGCTGCTTTCAGGGGTGCGGTATAGGGGTGAAAAGTGATGATTTTTTTTTTTAGACAGAGTCCCTGTAAATAATAAGTATTTTTGTTTTGCTCTTTGCTTGTCTTTTGGAGCTGGAGTAAATTTTTCCCATTCCCTGTATGAAA
>VOQJ01018432.1:17417-34822 GCA_015052665.1 Apistogramma diplotaenia | reverse complement strand
CAACAGGAACACTTGTCCTACATGCTGTTGCTGAAGGATTTCATTATAGCACAGTCATGCTGATCACACACTGACACACACGCGCACACACACACACACACACACACACACACACAGATGGTTGTACTTGCACATTTGGGATGAAGTATTACTAAATATCAGGTTGTTTCAGAATAACTGAACTAAAATTCTTTAGTGCTTCATATTCGCTGGTGTCACACGGCCGTCAGCAGCACCGAGGCTCCTGCTGTCTCAGGAATATGCACTGTGTGTGTGTGTGTGTGTGTGTGTGTGTGTGTGTGTGTGTGTGTGCGTGTGCGTGTGTGTGTGTGTGTGAGAGAGTTTGCACTTGCTGTGCCTGTAAAAGTAACAAACTGGATTTGAAGCTACTTAATATGTTCACGAGCCGTGATTATTCCACCATGTTTGATGAATTGTAAATTATATATAGTTTTTCTTATATTATGGACACAGATTTCAACACGGTCCTCTGGCACAGACCCCGTGATGTTTTCTACACAGAAAGATGAGGGTTCTCTTTTGAAATAAGTTTGTCTTTATGTTTTGCACTTTGTTTACTAATTAGGGGCATCAAACTGCTTCGTTAGTTTCTATACTGACTATTTCATAAGTTTTATGTCATGAAATGTGTTTTCATGTCTGTTTTAAATCCATTTCTCAGTACATAATTTTAATCTCTGAGAAAAGCCAAACATATTTAGTGAGTAGTTTTCAATTACAGTTGATTGGCCTTACAGTAATCAGGTGTGCAATTGTTTAGCGAGCACAAATGAACACCTCTGCTCTGCGTTCTCGAGCCGGTGAACTCAGAGCCCGTAAAAAACAGGGTGAGCGTAACATGTCATCAGCCACCTTGCTGTGACTCACTAAGCTTGACTGTGGCCAGGCTATCAGCATGCTGTGTGCCTGCACGGCTGATCTGTTGCTGCAGCCGTGCACGTCCGCGAGAGCTCCATCTCTAATCTGATCCTTCTTGGTGGAAGTCGGATGGTGCCGACGTGCCGAGCTGTTCCAACATGTACCTGTGGCATCCGTGCGGGAGCAGAAAGATACGACAGTGCAGTGTATCGTTTTATTTTACTCTCACAAGTCATGGATTACAAGTAGAGTGCCCTCCTGTGGACAACCTATGCAACAGCAACACTCGTAATTGGCCGAAGGGTGTTTCTTTCATTTCTTATTTATTCATTAGCTCGGCTGCAGCAGAGTTTATCCCACAGAAACTATAACTCGAGAGCGGTGTGACCTAGAATGTTCAAATTCACACCGTAGATCAGGGGTGGGCAACTCCAGGCCTCGAGGGCCGGTGTCCTGCAGGTTTTAGATGTGTTCCTGATCAGAGTTCCATCCAAAACCTGCAGGACAGCGGACCTCGAGGCCTGGAGTTGCCCACCCCTGCATCTAATAGAAACCTTGGACGAGATAAAATCTCAAAGGCCGTGACCACAAGCTAAAGTTCAGAGGTCAAGTTTTCTGAAAAGCTTGTGAATGTGATAGCTAACACAGGATGTTAGACGCTGAGCTCTGCCTCACTGCCTCAGTCCTGCAGTAGTTTCCTGGCAGACATTCAAGGACTCGTGATGTTCTGAGAATAACAACACTTTGTACTTTCATACACAAACACAATTAAAACACATAAATGACAAACAGGACAGTTTTTGACATTCAGAATCTCGTCTCTGGATGCTTTAGCGTGGAAACTGCAGTTGGACAGCCTCCTGATCCACAATTGCAGCTGTGGTCAGTGATATTGATGCCTTTCCAGCTTTTCAAGTTGGAAGGTCTCTGCTCAGCAATTTTGTTACTATTCTGAAAGTGACAATCCAACAATTACACCAATCTAGGCCCCTTCATGCGGCACAGAAAAGGGAAAGCAGGGTTCGAACCTCTGTCTGAAAGTGACATCACGCTTTTCATGTCCACAACCAAATTCAACACAATGAATGCTTTGTGAAGAGTGCATGATTATCGTTTTTATGACGCGGGACTTTGCATGATGTGGCCATTCATAGCAGCTACACTGGACAGATGGGACTTTGTACTAACTAGTTCTTTTCAAGCATAATGCACTCTTTGGATCAATCGCCAGACAAAATGCCCTCACTTGTTACAACTCTAATGGGTCCACACAGGCGGAGAACCTCAATAGCGCACAAAGGCGTGCATTTCTACAACAGTGAGGACGCATTAACAGCGACATTATCCAGTTTGTATCTAATATTAATCTATAAATATCATAACCTTCAAACAGCCCTTTAAAGTTGTGATGCCAGGCCAGAATGACCTCACTGCAATGGTTTCAAAATAAATGGTGGCTACACAAACACAGGAAGGCGCACACACACACACACACACACACACACATATCTGTGATAGCTGGAAACAGTTAAGAGTTATCAGTGTAGATTAACACTCTCCTCTGTACAAAGTCAGCCTGCCCTGCACTGTGTGTGTGTGTGTGTGTGTGTGTGTGTGTGTGTGTGTGTGTGTGTGTGTGTGTGTGTGTGTGTGTGTGTGTGTGTGTGTGTGTGTGTGTAAGTAAATGGGTGTCCAGTTCTGTCTGTCTGTGTGTGTGTGTGTGCGTGTGTGTGTGTGTCTGCTTGTATGTGGGTCCAGTTTATGTGTCTGGGTGTGTGTGTGTGTCCATCCATCCAGAAAATAAAGCCTTATTGAGGATGAAATGGGATTTTTAATTGGCTGAGCCTCGGCCTAACGGCGCCGCGTGAAACTTCACGGCCCCTTGTACAATGTCACCGACACACACACACACACACACACACACACACTCATAGTGGTCCCCAGCACAATCACGATAACACACATACAGTAGTGCATGCTCCTCTTTGCACACGCACACACACCTATTCAAAGCTTGCACGCACACATGCACGTACACACACACACACATTACGTCTCCATGTCAGGGAGTATCGATTAGACCATTTAGTCCAAATAGACGGGAACACCGGCCCCCATCTGAGAGACCTCCTTAACAGGCTCATTTACACACAAACACACACACTTTGTCTCTCTTTTTCTTAGTAAAACACAACTGCACTTAGCTGACACACGTTTGGTTTTCCTCCATTCTCTTCCCTGCTTTAAAAATGGATACACAAACCAACACACACACACGTGCGCGCGCACAGACACACACATGCAGAATGCGATGCGCCTGTTAAAAGGTTGTGTCCATGTCTGACAGGCCCTTTAAGAGCCCTGCATTGATTTTCCCCTCCGCTGACTGACTGCGAGAGCAAGTCGGAGAGAGAGCGGGAGATGGGATGTCAATAAATATAGCAAGGCACTAACACTGCCAAGGTTAAGGGTTCCATTCTCACCGGTGCCTGAAATATTCTCCTCCTCCTCCTGCAGCTGTGCGGCCGTTTGATTAAAGTGCTCGTGTATATTTATAGCGGCGGATGGAGGTTGTGTGTTTAACTGATAGTCACAGCTTGCGAGCGTGAAACTTGGGTATATACTGTCTTATCCGATCTGCTGCCCTGAAAGGAATCAATTTCAGCAACATGCAGGATTTCAATTTAGCAAAGAGGAGCTCGGAGGCTGCGAGGGCTGTGAGGAAGCTAAACAGAATCAAATCTTTGCAGATGACACAAATATTTCTTGTTTGCGTTGGAATCCAACGGACCTGCTGATACGATCACTTCAGAAGTGTCCGATGTAATAAAGTGGTGTGAAAGTCTCATGTAAGTGATATACATAACCACACATCACTGATGTCTCTGTGTTTGAATCACTGTGCAGACGTTTGGAGAATCATCTCATCAGCCATAAAGATAATACATAACCTTTCAATCTGCTATTCTTAAAATAAAAATACTCAGATTCTCTGATCTGCTTCATTTTCATACTGTGCAAATTATGTATGAAGCAATAAACAGCCTGCTTCCAGGCAATATTCTAAAATTGTTCTGTTACATACAATTTGAGGGGTGAATTAAATTTGAAAGACCCCCGAATCCGCACACACTGAAGAGCTTTTTCATCTGTGTCTGTGGAGCGAACACTGAGTGGGGAGCGTCTCAGCGTGCTACAAAAATGTGGTTTCTGCGAGGTACGAGGAGCTTTGATTGGATGTTTCACGAGCTGCTTTACACAGTGTGTGTATGTGTGTATGGAACTGTAAATATGTATATTTATCTCGGTGTTACTGGGGTTACAAAACCAGATACATGTAACAAATTGAGCGGAAGGCTTTATGATATGATGGGGATTAAACAGGAAAAATGATGATTAGTTACTAAATGGTGGAGAAGAGCTGGGATTAAATAAGCTTATGATTCTTCCTACTCATTTTTGAATGTGGTGTTTATTATGATTATTATTATTTTCTTATGTTTGTGTTTTATCTTTTTTGTGACATGTTTGAAATTAATCCACAATAACAATTTACATCATTATTTACATAATTTTTGCTGATTTTAATTGTGATTTAATGTGATAGTTACAGAAGACTGAGATGAAGAAAAGGTCTTTGAACGTGACACAAACTTTAATCTTTTAGTGCCATAAATCAGATTTTACACGTTTTTCTTTCCTCCTCCTTTGGACGTTTATCTTGAATGAGTTTGATTGATTTTTCTTTTCTCCATCTGCATTCACAGATTTTTTTTCTTGACCATATTAATTTAAAGTCGATGCATTTGTGGTTTTATCGTTTCCTGCGCAGCCCTTCGCGGTGGTTACAGTTAATCCTACAGTTCCCGTCCCGATACATTTACTCAGGCACTTTATTTGAAGTACATGTTTAATATTATTTTCATATTTCTATGTTGTGCTACTTTCTGCTTTTATTCCACTATATTTTGGATATAAATGTTGTACTAAATACTGTGTAAAGATTCAGGTTCTTGAATATTTTCCAGATTAATTGAATTGTTTTTGATCAATATAGCAATATAATATATATACATATATAAAATATTCAAAACAATCAGCAGCTTCATCTTTAAAGAGATACATTCACACACATCAGTGGATTAATAAACATGATCCAATAATATATGATTCTGAAAGTGCCATTATACATATTAAGTACAGTTACTTTGAGTACTTTGAAAATGTTTTGATTATACAACTTGTGGATTATTAAGCTGCACAAATTTTACTTAAGTAAAGGATCTGAATATGTTCTTCTACTTCCACAAAAACAATTATGCAAAATTGTGTTTAAAATCTTGTGCAGCATCACTTTTCACATCATAAATCTGTAATGGGACACGAGGCTGAACATGAAAATCGTGCCCAACGTTTCCCACTGATTCTTATATTCTAATATTCGTAAAGCCTGCGGCAGCCCCTGATTTGTTCCTGATCTAGAAATTATTAGGACTGAAAGTTATTGTTCTAAGTTTAAATAGATGATGTTAATCTGTGAACGTGTTGTGTTTGTTTGCTTCAGGCCTGATCAGGTCCAGAGTGCGCGGAACCGATGCTGCGAGAGGCAGAGTGCTGACCTTCCTGGACAGCCACTGTGAGGTCAACAAGGACTGGCTGCCCCCCCTGCTGCAAAGGATCAAACAGGTCCAACTTCATTTTCATCAACACAAATGCAGCAAAGCTTGTGTATCGAGTCTCTGATCTCATGTTCCAGACGTGTCTGTATGCACACGTGTGGGTCATTAGGGATGAAGAGCATCGATAACTTCCCGGCTCCACAAAAAGCCTCTGCATGATGATTCCAGCGGTCGGAGTGAAATCGTGCCATGAGAGAAAAGAGCTGCCAGTCTGATTGCCTCTCATTAAGAAATAAGTGCTGCACTCGCGTCTTCACCCCTCTTCTCTCCGCCTGTGCTCCTGTTTGTGTCTGTGCTTCCTGCCCTCCTCTTCCTCTCTTGTCACCTTGTTTCGTCTCCTCTTCTCCCTCCTCCTTTGTCCTGTCTCGTCTGTCTCCCCTCTTCCACTCTCCTCTAACCCTTTCTTATATCGCTTTTTCATTTCTCCTTCACTTTTACTCTTCGGCACTATTGTGCCTCTTCTCCTTTTTTCTTTTTCCATTTTCATCTCCTCTCCTGTTTTCACCTCTTATCCAACAATTTTGGTTACTGCTCTCTCTTTTTTCTTTTTTGCTTTACCCACCTCTTCCTCGTGTCTTCCTCCCTGTCAGTGCCTTTACTCTCACACCTTTGCTTTTCTTCCATTTCTCTTTACATCTCCTTCTAATTTTCCCCTCCATTCTCCGGCCTCTTCTCAGCCTCTTGAAACACCTGCTCTTCTTTCTCTTTTCCTCACACATCTCTGCTCTCTTTACACCTTCCTGTCCACCTCCTCTCACATCCCTTCCTCTCCTACCCTGGCTTTACACCTCCTTGTCCTTGTGCCTGTTAGGCTCTCGTCTCCACATCTTTTTTAATTTTAACAACTGTCTTGAACTTCTCCAATTCATCAAATCAACAGTTGTTTGTCTGCTATTAAAGCCCTTTGATCTCAGTCTGCAGAGCAGCGATCAATAAGTAAACCCACCAGAGAGTCTGATCTGCTTCTGCTGCTGCACCATCATCCATATTTATACTGTGTGTGTGTGTGCGCGCGCGTGTGTGTTTTCAAGCACAAAAGTCATTTGTCACTGTCTATCTAGTCACTCTATAGTCATATATTTAGATTTAAATGTATGAGGTATTGATCCGGTTAACACACACACGCACAGTCAAACCTGCAGGCCTCCGTAAAATCACATCCCCTCACAATAACTGTCTGTCTCACTGATGTAGAGATGAAGTCCAGCTTTCAGGATTTCCTCGTTCTGGACCTCATGGCTCAAGAAGAGTCAAGAATGCTGTTGGATGTTAACAAAGTCAAATAAATAATTTGTGGTAATTTCATTGTCAGTAATTCAGAAGTAATAAATGCAAATCTGCATCTTCTCATTTGAATAAATAGAAACTTCCTAGTTATTTAGCACTGATTGAATATGCAGAGCCCCATATCCATCACATTAAACTTTTTGTTTTTCATCTCTTCAGCAGCAAGTCGCTAATTTATTGTGATCGTTCAGCAATTAACAGTAGAAGTTTCAGCGTATCTCAGGATAAAAAGATGCCACTAACTGGTGTCTTTAGCAGCGCTGCTGATTTGCTGCTGCATTTGCATTGTGGGATCATTTGAGTCAGTTATCAAGCATATAAGAAGCCTCTGACTGAACTGAGAGTGCAGCCACAGAGAAGCAGTAAACACGGTGGGCAGCACCTTTTTTCCATGTTTCACTTCCTGTTTTCTTTTGTAGTATTTTTTTTCTTGTTTCTAGTTTTAATTCCTGTAAGTTTTTTTCTTGATTGTGTTCAGCTGTGTTTAGTGTCCCTTCTGTTTTCACTCCCCTGATAACGTAAATACGGTGCCCTGTGATTCCGTGAATGATTTCTCTGTGCACCAAATGCAATCGATTTGCATATGGATGAGCTTCTTCGTGTTTATGACCAATAACAGAGGAGGTGGAGCAAGAAGGCCGCCCTCCTCATTTGCATAATGAGGCAGAAATGCATACGGTAAAGGAAAAAGAGAGACGAGGAAATGACAAAAGAACAAGGGCTTGTATAAGGAAAAGGAAAAACAATATTTATACAAGGTATATATATTTCTGTTTTTATTTCTAATTCTGTCAGTTTTGGTCCTCCATACTGATGAGACCCTGCTACATCATTTAGACATTCACACAATGAAATGCAATAATGTAATCAGGATAAAGTGGTCAGTTATATTGTTTGATCTGGACTAAACTTAATGAAATGAGTTGTTGTCTTCTTTCAAAGCTGCTTCCTGACGTCTTTCTGAGGAAGCTTTGAAAGCAGAGGTGGTTCAGAGCTGCTGTTGGAAACCTGCCTGTTAAAACAATCTGGAACAGATGAAATCGTGTAAGGATCAGTAGATCTATAACTTCAAACAGCTGTCTGAAGATGGAATCATGCTCAGTGCAGGTGCTCAGGTGTGAGTCGTACCTGTGCCTGTAAAAAAAAAAAAAGCTTGTCTCTACTTTCATGTCACACATTGACATGCAGATGTTTCTTCATTTGTTCGCTGGCTTTTTGATATGAAACACATTATATAAAACATGCCGTTCAACAAATTATTAAAAGTTGCACTTTAACAAAATAAGAGTCCAAACCCATAAAAGAAGCAGATTGTTTTGGGGTCCGAATCGTCTCAACTTAGTCATCAGATGTTCTCATTTCTATTCAGGTGGGAAGAAAGAAATGGCTAAAATTAAGAAAGTGTTCCGGAGTGATTTGAAAATAACAGTCATCCAATTACGACAGTAATGTCGTGAATGCTTCACCCTGAGTGCTGCACAGTGTCATTACCCTAACAGCCATTAAAGCAGACAGAGTGCTTTGTAATGTGGCTGGAGCTGTAGAAGGATGCAGCTTGCGTCCCCTTGCACTGACCCTGCAGCTAATGGTCCAGAACCGCTCCACCTGCTCTGTAATATCACTGGCTGGAGATGCATCCAGCCGTTTGACCAAACTAATAGAGGGACACTTCATGATTTAAAAGGGAGTGCAAGTCTGGCAGTGCCAGCGTGTGTGGGTGTGTGCAAGAGAGATTTTCTACCTTTTATCCTTGTAAAGAGCAAATGGCACCATCAAGGAAAAAATATGAGCAAAATCAAGTGCAGCCCCTTTTTTTTTTTGCCAGTTCTCACTTTAAAAGGATTTAGGACTCTGTTAAAGGGTTAAGCAGGCAATAACTAACCTAAATCTATGTGAGCCTTATGGCCTTATGGACGATTACACAGAGTTGAGGGATATGGGAATTATTGTTGTGTTGATGCTTGATATTAGCCCTTTTTTCAGTCTCATCAACCAGTCACAAATATTAAACGTTACATTTTTAATGTCCTTAAATGCTCACTTGGAAAGTTTGCCACTTTACGTGCCAGCCTCTTTATCCTGCAGCTTGTCTGCGTGATTTGAGCTTATAAATTTGCTCATTTGCTTCCGTTCCAACACAGGAGTGAAATCTATCTCTCGGATTAGCTGCTCCAGCAGGGCAGGAGTCAAAGTCTGCTGGCAACATCACGCGACAACTGCAAGCTGAATTTCAGAAAACTTTGTGCTCAATTATTTTTTTATTGTAACGATGCTTCTTGGTAATAAATCTCATTCTGTTAGAAAGCCGGTTTATTTCCCCTCATGTGGAGCCACGTCTGTAAGGAAAATGCATCGTGGGTCGAATATGTGAGCTGTGCCCATGAAAGACTCGCCAAATCTTCTCTTCCAGAGCCAAACAGCTTATTCTGCTGTTCACTCTCATTTTGAGCTTCTGGTACCCCAGGTGCCAACAATCTGGTGTGTCATCATCGGAGGTAATCTCGATGTCGCCCTCACAAAGTGTGCTTCATCGATGGCTACATACAGAATTTGGACGTGGAGAGGATGAAACATCCTGCAGTCCTGAGCTCGACCCCATCGGAACACCTGTGGGATCAGTCTGGGCATTCCAGAGCGACCGGCACAACCACGCTGGCGGGTTCAAGAATGGGATGGCATCCCACAGCAGTGTGTGACCAGCATGAGGACGAGGGGCCAGGCTGCTGTGGCTGTGTGCGGTTCTCCTGCATGTTATTAAGGCCCGTTTGTTAAATTAATAAATTGTTAATTTGGAGAACGTCTTGTTTCTTCAGACTTGAACCTTCCAATCTGATTAATGTCACCAAACAAGAGTGAAGAGCAGAATACGCTCTTTGGCACTTGCAGCGATGTTCTCATTGGCGCAACCCACCTGCTCAACTCTGCTGCTCAACCCACCTGCTCAACCCACCTGCTCAACTCTGCTGCTCAACCCACCTGCTGAACCCACATGCTCAACTCTGCTGCTCAACTCTGCTGCTAAACTCTGCTGCTCAACCCACAAAATGCACTTTCCTCACAAATGAACAAAGTTTCCTCTGGTAGAAGATTCATTGTCAAGAAGAATTTTTACAACAAAGAAATAAACACATTTCCATACTTTTGTTTACTTCACAAACGGTTGCATCTGTTAGCTGCATCAGTCTTTTGTATATTTCAGTAAATGTCAACAGTCTTTAAATAAAATCTTATCAGCCTACATGTCGTCAGCCTAACGGTGTCAGTGATGGCGACGCTGGGTTAACGCAGTCTAAAGGCAGGAGGAAGCAGCTCTGGGGCTGCTTTCCATCAGCGTAGCTGTGTCACACCTTTCTTTATGCATCAGCTCCAATTCCGTCCTGACGCTGATAAACTGAAACACCAGGACTTATTGAAAGGAAACCCAGAACCACCGAGTTCTGCACTGTCCTTGTGTGTTTGCCTCCGGTGACCTATTGCTGTGTTGTTCATTTCCTCTGCTGCTTCTTAATAAATTGTGCTGTCAACTCGAAGCGTTTTCTGTATCTCTTCATTTCGTGTGGCTCGCTGCTCTGACATTAATGACGGGAACATGAATAAAGGGAGCGAGTCAGAGTGAACCGAGGTAGTGGTCACTCTCACCTTGCTGAATGTGCTGCATGATTGTCGCTGAATGACTGAAATTCCTTTTCAGAGACGTGCAGTTTAATGACCTTGGAGTTTACAGTCTGTTTCACACACGGAGCCCAGCATCGTTTATCGGATCAGGATTTGGTGATGAAAGCAGAAACACATTTTTACTCTTTTCCCTCGTGGCAGCTAATTTTATTCTTCTTTCTTTCCACTTCTTACAAATATAATTAAGCATTAATGTGTGTGTGTGTGTTTTTTGTTTTTGTGTGTCCAGGACCCAACCCGAGTGGTTAGCCCGGTCATCGACATCATCAATATGGATACGTTTGCCTACGTGGCGGCTTCTGCTGATCTCCGTGGAGGTACAGAAACTCTTTCTTCCACCGGCACCAAAGCAGATGCTCGGAGGCGCCTTCGGGTTGCGTTTTGATGACGGGGAGGAACCCCTGACTCATGAGGTGGCACTCGATGATGAGTTCATGACGAGTTCTCTCTGCTGTGAACCGTAAATGCTTTGTAATAGGTTTCTTTCTCCTTATTGGCTCATATAGATCCCTGGAGGAGCCAAATGGTTGCTGTCCTTGGATCCTCTTATCTTTGAAATGTGCAAAAAATAAATAAAATAAAACGACTTGACTCCTGAACGAGTGCACCAGCTCGCTCTCCTTCATTGTAAAGGAGACTCGTGTAGGTTTATAATCTCTAATTGAATTGTTTACTTCTAAGAATCCCTTCATGTAATACCTGTGGGGCTCAGCTGCCTTTTGATATGGGAACGGTGTGAGGCATGGATCTAATTCTGATCTAAGTATAACAGAATGTTTGCCAAATGTTAGCTGTGCAATTGTAAGTGTGGTGATTGAATAATTAATATCCATAAGTCGGTTTATTATTCATTGATGGTTGAAAGGCCACCAGGTGGAGCGCAGCAGATTTAGCTAATCTGGGAAAATACGCCACACTCCAACTTTACAATTGTTTGATTAATTGGCGGCAGCATGATGTACAGCTGTGTGTGCAGATGTTCACTTACCCACAGTGTGAGGAAGACGAGGTTTCAGAGCTCTGTGCTGGCTTTTAAAAGCCGGAGACACAACACAAGCTGTTAGCAAAGAAGGCGGGAGAGCACGATGCCGTAGCTTTGTGCCTCGACTCAAGAAGCCAGGCTGTATTTTCATGGTCTCGCACGTTAGTTTGACTTCGGGCTTTGGCTGCTTTTTCACTCCCTTTCAGGTCAGTTCTTGTATGTTCAGGCACTGAACACTGACCTGAATCATGCAAGCATTCAAAAGGCAACTAACTCCGTGCATGAACCAGTGTCGTGTGCACATAACAGACAGCTTAGCAAAGGGCCCGTTTTACATTCTGTCGCTTTGTTTCTGGGAGCCTGTCACAAACGATAACACGGTTTGACAGCAGAAAATATTATTTTTGCATCAACTATTAGTCAAAATCTTGGCATATCTCGACAGTGTGTCCTTAAATTTGAGGAAACTGGGCAAGTGAAGGACAAGAGAAAAAGTAGCAGGCCTCAAAGCATCATAAACAGCAAAAAAAAGTTTATGAAAGTCATATCCCTGAGAAACAGGGAACAATCCAGCAAAGATCTGAGGCCCTGAGAGATGCAGCTGACCCTTCAGCTGATCTGTCCACTGCTCACCGAAGTGGAAGGGTGGCTGTCGAGAAGCAATTCTTAAAGGGAGGGAACAGGGAGCAAAGCATTACGGCAGACTGCTGAACCGGGCTGAAAATCTGTGGCACCAGGTCTGATGGAGTGATGAACCCAAAATCCAAAGTTCAGGTTCAAAATGTGCAGAGCAGGTGAGTTTGTACAGCCATCGGTGAAACGTGCAGGTGGAGGCTCTGTCGTGGTGCATTTTAGCCAGTGGTGGTGGAGATCTTCTCAAACCTGGTGGAATTATGAAGGCAGAAAGGTACATGTGACTGGCAGAGGCTTCTTCTGCAGCATGACAATGATCCCACGGATGGATCTCCAGAGCCCGGACCTCAACATTACTGAAGCAGTGTGGGATCATTATGAAAGAGACTAAAGGCTTTGAATGTCCTTCAAGGGGCCTGGAGAACTGTTCCCAAAGGCTGTGTTGAAGACTAAAGGTGGTCAAAACAAATAATGACTTTCAAGCATGTTCAAGCTTAAACTCAAGTGCACGTTTCTGTAAAATCTTTTTTTAAATGAGGGTTGGCTCAAGACTTTTGCACAGCATTGTAGATGTATGCACAATAAGGCTGACTCACGCAGCTGACATACACCTGTCTCCCTGCACCACCCCCACTCTATCTGCAGCAAACATCTCCACCAGCCTCCACAGCGCCTCTGTCCTTGCATCAGGCTCTCTTTTACCAGACGTGGTGAAAGCAGCCGTCCAATCAATGCTGATAATAGGCCTGTCTGCTGCACGCGCACAGCCGCACACTGAGGGAATCGATGGCGATGGCCGCTCTCATAAAGAGCATTTTAATTATAGATGAACTTGTCCCTCAAATCACAAAAAAGACAGTCATTAGGCGCATTGCATTGATCCTCACATGATGAAACGCGCCGACATGAAGACACAGCTCGGCCTGAAACACGACTCCAGCAGCCAGGAGCTCGTGCACACGCTCGTGCACACGCTCATATATGTTCACACATAAAGAAACTGATGCTTTATACACAAAAACAATCAAATTCCTCAAAGTCACGTGTATCATTTAATTTCTAATAAATGTATTTTTTAATCGATTGAGCTCTAGATTATATAAATCTTTCCGCTTTTCTTTCATATCTAATATCAGAAAAATAAAATATTGCTCTCGTTGTCTTTTAATGAATTATGTTGAGGACCTGCAGCCTTATTCAGCTGAAGTCAACGAAGCCCTGGCAGAGCGCAGTCTCCTCTATATTCAGTGTTAGCTAAAGCATACGCTTCTCTTCTCCCAGGTTTTGACTGGAGTCTCCATTTTAAGTGGGAGCAGTTGTCGGCCGAACAGAGAGCTCGCCGGACTGACCCGACCCAGCCAATCAAGTAATGCACACATGCACGAGAACTCAAACATTAAAATGTGTAACTGTGGCTGCAAAGACTCTGAACCCAGGGCTCATTAAGTAAGTGCAGACGAGCAGAAGCAGAGGAGGTGGGAAGAAGAGGATGAAGAGCGGGAACAGAGGAGAGGAGCAGGAGCGAGGGGACCGAAGGAGGCGACGCACTGAGGGCTGATAAAAGTTTACTCTTCTTTTCAGGCTGAATTCTGAAACATTCAATTCATTAAAAACACGAAAATTAGATCCATAAAACATACTATGTATGAACTATCCCTCCTAGTCATTCAATTTCCTGCCCTCACTTATGACCAGCTTTGACCCGTCTTAAATCAGCCAAAAAATGCCCTCAAAACAGTGTTTTTTTAACCAATTTGTTTGTTGCCTCTTGGTTACCGTGTTAGGCTTCAGTATCCATGACAACTTTGATTTTAATATTTTTGGTGTGGCCCCGCACAGCCTTTCCTTTTACAGTATACTTCTCTTTTTACATGACAAAAAGGTAAAATGAGAGAATTCTGTAGATAAACATCTTAGTATTGTTAAGAAGTATTAGAACACATCTAAAATAAAATTTAATATGATTAAAATTAAAATTAAAATAGTAACATTTATGATGTTAACGGGTCAGTTTTGACATATTTACGTCAAAAAAAGGGAAGAAACATTTCTTTTCAAATATAGAAGGCTGTAACATATTTATGACAGTTAGTGAGGTCACAGTGTGTTTATGATTTCAGTTTTGACACTGATTATTGGTTTATCGTCTTATATCATAACTGGGTCACAGCTGACCCCGACAACACAAACGTCTTACATTTAAAAAAAAATTGTGATTTAGTGAAATAATTTTTCTTTTCTTTACTTGTTTAAATAAAGGTTCCTGACAAAGTCAAAAAGCCTTATGCAAAAACAATTTAAAGGCAGTTTTATGCATTTAAAACCTTAAACGTGTCAGTACTGAGGGCTGTAGTGACTGAAGGAATTGAAAGTATTTTTATTTATCCCAAAATTTTGGAAAGCAGCCAAAATTTTATTGACAAGGACAAAGAAAATAGCTTCAATAAGGTTGAATATGTAGTTTAGACTTGAGAAAAATGAATTGTTGAAGCTCACGAAGCAGCAGGCGGACATGTGAAGATCTGCGGCGAGACGAATCATCGAGATTCAAAGATCGTCCCCACAGTGAAGCACGATGGCGGGAGGTGCTTCAGATGCTTCAGTGTGGCTGGAAGTGGGAACCTCTGCAAGGGGAAGCATGAAGCAGTCAGCAGCAAATCTGGACCTGCGCTTTGTCAACCAACACGACACGAAACATGTCGCTGCTGGTGAGGAACATCGTCCAGAACACCAGATGAATGTTTCCGATGCCTGCACGAAGCCCTGTGGGGCGAACTGAAGACCATGAAATCCGGAGGAGCCTGGAGATCTGCAGAAGAAGAATGGGCTGTTGTTGCAGCTGCAGGATTTAATCCAGCAACACGGACACACAGGCTGTCACATGCAGCATCGGGGGAGGAAGAATTTTGAGCCTCGTAGTTTTCGTGTTTTGTTTTCTGTCTGCAAAGTAAAATATGAAATGCAGCAAAGCAAACGGTTTGGGAACAATGGGAGAGGCTGGTGTGCAGTAGTGTGTTGGCCTGCTGCAGGAGAGCCTGTGGCCCCCACCGGCACTGAGAGAGGCAGCAGGCGTCACTTTGAGTTTAAGCTGATGATGTTTATCCATATCAGCTGCCAATTTTTACATTAGCTTTCTGCTGTCGAAGGCTTGGAAAGCAGCCGCTCGTCAGTGGTCGGGACAGTTGGTAAAATGAGCCTAAGAACAACACGCAGCGCAGGTCAGAGTGCAAATCAATCAATGACTTCATTTTTGATCTCTTTATCATACTTTTACAGCTGTTTCCATCTCCTGCCTGCCGGTAGAAAAGCTCCGAGCAGGCGAGCAGAAGCAGCATTCCTCAGTGTGCCGTAGTTTTCCTGTGTTTACGTTTGCCTTTGGGAAGTTTTTAAAAAGAAAACCATTTTTCTGCTTTTATTAAAAAATCCGAGCCTGCTGTTGTGGATCTTCTTTGTGGAATTTTATTTCCCCAAATTAAATTTTTTATATATATATTATAATTTTATTTTATTATATTTTTTATTATAATATATAATTTGAAGGTATAGCGTTGTATTTTAGGTGGTGATACAGATCACTCACACCTGAGTAGATTCAGGCTCCTCCCCCAGTTCAGGTTTGGGGGGCACCCACCTTCTCCTCCTTTCACGTTAACCGTAAAATGCTCCTTTTTCCTAAACTGACCCGGGGGTCCTGAACTGTCCTGCAGTGATGCTGCTGGAGGCTCAGTCTGCGGTGGGAGTTCCCATCATGCTCTTCTTCAGTGCCCGTGCGTTTCCTGGTCACCACTGACTGAGTCCTGGTCTCTCTGCTGCTCTTTTCCTTCACTTCAACCTCCGGCTTCACGCAGCAGATGGCTGCGGCGCTCTGAGCGTGATTCTGCTGCAGGTGCCGTCCACAAAGGGACTTCCTCCTCCTCCTCCTCCTCCTCCTCCTCACCGAGAGCCTGTTCATTTCTCTGAAGTCAGAAATAGACCACAGTCATTAGACCACTATAAATGTACCATATTCATTAGTATTACTTACTTAATGTGCTATACTGCATGCAGGCGTATATTTTAATAAAAGGCTCCAGCACATAATTCAGGTGAAAGTGGCAGAAATGATTATTATAGTAGTGCAGATGAAGCTTTCTGTGGCTCAGGTGATTAATTGCGGTGCAGTAATCAGTAACTGTCACCTGACCTTTCACTGCTGCAGTGACCTCAGCAGGGGTGTGGCTTGATGTGGTTACAGGAAGTGCAGCCTCCTGAGGTCGTGCACGTGCAGCCTCCTGAGGTCGTGCACGTGGAGCCTCCTGAGGTCGTGCACGTGGAGCCTCCGACCTTTCTGAGACAGGTGCCGACTGCAGCTGCTCTCATCAGAATATCAAAGAGATGTTTGACCTCCAACGTTTGTCCTGCTGTGATTCGCTTTCTTTTCATAATCCCGTCTTTGCTGCCAAAACCCAAACAAACGCGTGGAAACACAACCGGTGCTCCAAAGATTAGTGTTTATTACAGCAGCTGAAAGCATGTGTGAAAATGTATTAGTTTCAAAAAAAAAGTGAGACAACGAACAAACAAATAAAATTAAACTCTGCAGGAAAAACCAGCAAGTGCCAAACTGACTCAGTTTGTTTACTTGTGTTTGTTTGTTTACTTGTTTCTGTTGGCTACCTGTGTGTTGTTTTTTATGTTTGTTTTAGTTTTACTTCCTCACTTTGTTGTCTTGATTGTTCTTCCCTGCGTCTCTACTCTCAAAGCCTAAAACGACCAGCAAAACCACACAATTAATCACAAAAGCACAAACAAAAAAGATGACTAAAACTTAATACATACACAATCTTGCACCTTTCCTCGATGGGGGGGTCCAGGCACCAAACATCTGCCTGCCCGGGTCTGGGAGAAGGTGGGGGTGTGGATCGAACCCTCTGCCCGGCGCTCACCGACACTCTGGAAACAGATGCAGCCGGTTTGAGCGTGTCGACTCGGAGGCCGCGGGAACGAGAGCAGGTCGCACGAGGACACGCTGGCTGTGATGAAGAACTTAATATGCTGAAAGTTTACACAAACTCAAATCATCGAAGCCTGACAAATCATTTGCTGTGGAGAGACGAACAAACAAAGGGAAGGCACAGGAGCAAACACACACGCACGGTTATAAATAATAAACTTTGGCACTGCTCCTCCGTCATAAGTCAGATTGGTGGCAGGAACCCAGATTTGCTGCTGTGCCAATTTGTGACTGTCTGACTCCGTGCGTGGCTTTTATTTTTTTAGTGGAGGCAGCG
>VOQJ01018429.1:60138-72955 GCA_015052665.1 Apistogramma diplotaenia | reverse complement strand
TTAAGTAACGTGTTCGACAAAAATATCGATGTCGTCACATTTCTCACACTACCCTAACCATTTGTTATTCATGTACGGAAGTCATTATATTACCATTTGATACTTTGACATGACAGGCTGGGAGCGAACCATCAACCTTCTCATTGATAGATTACTATTCTATCCTCCGAGCCACGGAAACATTACCCACGGACAGGTTTGTACTACACGCGATGCCTGAGGTGGGCGTGGTCGTTTGGAAACGTAAATATAGATCGTATTTCGGGGACCTGCAGAAACGACGGATGCTTACGTTTTGGTTGGAGGACATTACAGCGCTGACAGAAGAAGAGTGTTAAAACAAAAAGCAGGCAAATGGGGAAAAGAAGCAAGAAAGCAGCAGGGAAGAAAAAGGGGTGAAGAAGATAAAAATGATGGAAAAGAAAGCAAAGAAAACTGTATTAGATCCTAATTTTCAGCATTTCAGTTGACAAAACATCCCAAATACATTCCGGTTCTAATTATGTTCCAATCTTCGTTTTTACACCAATAAAAGCCAGTTAATCAGTACACAACATACTGAAAATAGTTCTTTCGTGCAACATCACTGCTGGAGATTTTTTGTGCTGTCATCAAATTTCCATTGTCAACAGCAACAGGGTAATAATCAAAATTTGTGCCTTCATGTGAAAAATGTGAAAACACATTTGCCACTTCATATATGACACAATATATTTTAGACTGTTAAAATGAACATGAAGATTTTTATTTTTAAAGTTAGGACCCAAAGAAAGGACCCTCTGTGTCTGTATGGAACCATTAATATATACCAGCATAATAGAGTCCTTCAGGATGGCTCTTTCCTGTATTTGTCATCATAGATTTCCATGGTGGCGGAGAAACTCAGACATGTCACTGTGTTTGTGTCATTAATTGAGCATCTTCTAAATTAGCGAGGTGCCATTTCCTCTCCAGCTTTCCGGTTATTTGTTGGAGCCACAGCATCCAAAGTCATACACAGTGCAGATGTAAAGCTGTTGATGAGATAATTTAATTCACTGGGAGCAGAGTTTAGGTAGCTTCTTCGCTATTAAGTATGTCACTTGCTTATGATTGGGCATTACAAAACGACCAGATTAAGATTTACAAGATTACATTTCATCTTGCCGAAAGTTGTCTTGGCATTTTTTAAGCTAACCATAATGTTTTCATGCTGATTTAGTGAAACCAAAAAAAATGGGATGGATGGACATGTTATAGTATCTAAGGCCACCTTAGAAAGGTTTTGTGTGAAAAGTATGCATTCGGTTTGACTTGACATACAAATGTCAGTTGCATCTTTTGTTATGTGTCATTCATGCGTCACATCACTTTATTCGCCCTTCTCACTCTGTTTTGCATTTTCTTAAAATCTGTAAAGATGTGTGATGTAATGTTTCCAGTCTGTGCTGATGAATTGCACTGAGTTTAGGATGGTTAGATAGACAGGCACTGAAACATTGAGGTGTTATTTAAATGGTGTATTATCGCTAATCAACTGCACAAATGGCTAAATATAAGCAAACATATGTAAATGCATATTTTTTTTAACATTTAGGAACAATTTCAAACAAATCATTTAACCCCTGCTTCCACCCCCCCCCCAAGTATATACTTCTTATATTGCTCGATGCCCACCCACCCCCACCCCCCAATTATTTCTGTATATAAATATAAAAAGAATCCCCATTTTTAGGTGTCAGGAATTATATTTAGAGACATGGAGTCAGATTGATGACTCCTGAAATCACTATGTAATAAAAAAGCATTTTTTGGGGGGGAAAATCTCTGTTTAACAGAGGGGGAAACAGAAGAATGTCCTTTGATCTTTGCATTGTTCTTTAAGAAGGACTGGTGAAGGGTTTGATGAGACCGAGATCCATAGCTTTCACCAGACATGTGCGTGCTGCATCAATGGCTTCCTGACGCTTTGGATTGTCCTCCGCCTTGCCAATGATTGAGAGGATTTCCAGCATCTCAGTCTCTAGCAGTTTCTTGGCCAGGTCAATGTTGTCTGAGCTGAGCATGTTATAAACAATCACAAGACCACGGTGTTGAATATGAGGATTGTTATGAAGGCATAACCTCTGCAGGATCTCAAGCCATTGGGACGTCTGTTGATACAGATAAGGCACTCTGTCAGTGACACTGTGGGGGTTTCATTGTGTTTTTTTTTCCATAGGCAAGACTGGCTAACACTTGTGTCTACAAGTACTTAGACAATGACTTTTTTTTTTAATTGTAATTTTGCATCTGTATATCACCACAGTGGATTTGAAATCAAACAGTTATGATGTGATTGAGATGCAGATATTCATCTTTAATTCATGGGGAGTAAACAAAAATATTGCATTAAGTGCTTAGGAATTATAAACATTTTTGTACACACTCTCCCATTTTCTGAGGCCCAACATTAATTGGACAAACAATTTGAAATGTAAGGATCATTTTAAATACTTGGGGGGGATCCTTTGCAGTCATTCACTGGCTCAAGTCATGAAGGATTGACAATGTTATATCTACCTCCTCTTGATTTGGCTAAATGTTGAAGTTTTTTAAAAATATATTATAATTGTTTTTATTTACGATAGATAGAATTATCTCATATGCCCTTTAATTGTCTTCTGTGGTCTTAAAGAGCTAGCCAGTGAATTCAGCCTTTAAACAAGACACCAGGGTGTTGATTTGGCCACTTTTAAAGTTTAAATGCAAATGCAAGTTCAGCACTTGGAATCAACTCCAAATCTTCTATCTGCTCGGAAGTAACAAGGAAACAGGCTTCACCTTTCCATGAAAATTAATTTTGAGTCTCTGAAAATGGGGGAGGGTTGTAAAATGGGTGTAATTCCTGAGCAATAATGCAATAACGCCTTGAATTTAAGCTTAAAGTCTGTACTTTAATCACATTTATGATATCAGTGTAACAAAAAAAAGGAAAAGAAGTAGTAAACTGCTGTACATACCACCAGAGTCATTTTGGTGCACAGCTTCTTCTGAGCAGCAGTGATCATGGCCAGACCTCCTGCTGCAGCGATCTGAAGTTTGTCATCATCTTCACCACAGAGCAACACCAGCAGCTTTAGCTTATCATTGCCATCCTCCAGGTAACGATCCTGGACCTAAAAGACACAGCGTTCATTTTCAGTCAGCCTGTTTGGGAAACCTGCTGATAACATGTCCTCCATCAGCTGTCCTCACCTCTTTACATGTCACCAGGTTGCACATGCATTCAACAGCAGCCAATCTGATCTGGTCGTTCTCCTCAAACATGTAGTTCTCAATCTCAGGCAAAGCCTTCTCTTTCACTATCTTCGTTCTGCCGAACAGATGAAGGTTAAGATTAAAAATCCCAAACTCTGCAAAATGTAGTTAACTAGCATGTAAGAAATTCATGTGTCACCATGTTGGTTTGTTTGTGTTCTTTGAAAGGAAGAAAAAGAAACAAATCACCTCAGTTTTTCATTGAAACCAGCCAAGTTGGTGAGCCCTCGTAGAGCTTCATAGTTCTGCGTGCCCTCTCTGTCTGTGTGAAGGAGGTTCACCAAAGGCCGTACCACCTCATACACCTGTGAACCAATATGAGTGAGAGCTGAATCGCTGTGACATGGACTCCAAGGAAAAACAATCCAGTTTAACAAGCCTAAACATTTTAATGAAAACCTACATCAACAGTTTTATTACGCTGTCATTTGGAAAGAAAAGAATCGGGACGATTAGAAAGAAAATGGTGCTTCAGCCGAAACTTCCATTCCCATAGAAACTGAAACTGTCACTGAAGAAAGGCGCTTCTGTCTTACCCTCTCACCGGGGAAGGCGATTTCTGGGTTGGAAACGGCAGCTATTTTGGCAATGGCATGGCCGGCTTTCACCTTTCCTTTCTCTGTTCCTTCCAAAGCAAGTGGTATCAGAGCCTGAGGGCAGTGCCACAATTTAAATGTGAGTGACGTACAACTGTGGAATGTGTTTAAGGAGAAGTAGTGTGGGTATTGACATGCTTTCTTTATCTTCTGTTTGTAAATGTTTTTCCCATTTTGTTTAGGAACATACAAAAGATTTTTTATTTCATTGTGACTTCACAAAGTGCTTATTACCTTTCCTCCACCGTGAGCAACAATGATCCCATGATCTCTGGAATCCTCTGATAATGCCAAGAAAACCCTGAAGATCAAAGACCAAGATATGTTCAACAGTCATGATTTCTGAATTCTCTGGATCTCACCAAGCTGGAATTCTCCTCCAGACTATTAATATCACAACATGTCACATTACGTCTGATTCCAGTGAGTTACAGAATTACAGATCTTTACTTTTTTTTTTTGCCTCAATAGTCTTTTATTAAATGTTTGCTATCCCACCTCGCAAGCATCTCCTTTGTCTGATCCGTCAAGATGGTGTTGTCTGCTTTTACCATCACAGCAAGTGCTGATATGACTCCGGCCTTCAGCAGCCTTTTCACCCTCTTTTCAATAAAGTCCTTCTTGTCCTGAGAAGAAAAAGCACATCACGTGTGTGTGTCAGTGTGACATTTCCTATTCATATGCTAAATCACCAGTTGAGGTCTTCTCTTACCTTGGGGTGTTGCTCAGGCACATGTTGTTTTGAGAACTTGGCCAGCTGAACCAGCTCAGGGATAATTTCTTTCTTATCATAGCAGTTGGTGCAGTTAACCAGGATGCAAGCAACTGCATATAGGATCGTCTTATCTCTGGACTAAAACCACAGAGAAAAGTAAGAGGTTATTGATCTTGTCTTGTCAGATTTACGACAAGTTTCTCTCAGGCTATTATTTCTATACCTTAGCCAGTTCAAACATGGCTTGCATGGCAGGCTCATCCTCCACAAAGTCATCTTTTACATCAGCATCATTAGTGAGATATGCAAGACCCTCAATAGCCCATTTCCTGGTTTTGGTATCGATCTGGGGATTACAAAGCCACCTGGAAAAGTGAAAAATTACCGTGATTGCAGTTTTGCACTGACATTCAATACAGTTGTTTAGCATATTTAAACATATTGTTGTTGTTAGCATTTAACAATTACAGTATTTTTTTTTTGTTGTTGTTATTATGAATAATAGCCTTCAGGGTTAAAGCAAAGTCACTGAAACCATCTGTGTGTTGGTACTCACTTTCTGCACTGTTTGGCCAGCTTCTCTGTAGAGCCCTCAGCAAACTGCCTTAAACTGTAATCATCACCTCCAGCTGAACCCAGTTTACAGAGACCCTGCAGAGGCCAGAGATACAGTATAGGCATGTATTAAAACAGAAAGACACAGAGACAAGAGAGGATACATAAAGTAAGCTTTTGTTGTGTTTTGGCACACTCACCACCAGCGCACGTATTTTAATCTTCTCATTTTTGGTGCTCTTGTAGATATCCTTGAGCAGTGAGACACCATTCGAAATAATGAAGGTGGCACGACTCATCTTTGAGGAGGCGTGGATCAGGGCCTCCACTGCAACCATCTGATCCACCTCGCGTTCGGAGCCACACAGCGCCACCATCATCTCCATGATGCCTTGCCGTCCAATTAAAGCATTACCGACATCAATAGGACCCTGCATCAGCCCTGAGATGCAGTTGATTGCATGAATGGTCTTGTCCATGTTGTTGGGGTCAATTTTGGATCTTTGGAAAAGGAAGAGGAGAATTAAACAAAAATAATTTCATTTAATAGCATAAGTTATGCTTGCTGGGTCTCCACTTAGAGTGACCCTACTAACACTTGTAAATCTCTGTTTTTGGACATACTTGATATATTCATCACAAATGTCCTTGAAGTTGTTTCTCTCTGGGTCACACATAAGGTCATCATAGAGCTTGCTGAGCAGCACACTAGCAATCAGTTGTGTGTTCTCTGTCATGGGCAGCTGGTCTGGCAGTTCAGGAACCTGACCACAAACCTTAAGGATCTTTTTCAAACCTGGAGAGCAAAAACATATGTGTAAGGCTGAATATCAACTGAAAACCCCATATAAGGGAATCTGTTAGGCAGTCAGCTGTCTGGCTCACCGTTGTCAATAGTGAAGAGGGTCTTGGAATGGTCCTTCTGCTTCTTGTCTTTGCGAGGTACATTCTTGCTCAGGAGGTTCAGTGCCTGGTCTCTCCCATGGCCAGACACCTTCTTACTAGCAACCATCTCCAGAAGAGAAAGGAGAATGGTTTTCAGGTCTTTAGATGGATCTGCAGAGAGACAGTTCAATAGTTCTGAGAAAAATACCAGGAATAGCAAAGCTCTGCAAATGAAGTCACTGGTTCCAGTTCCAAGGAAAAATAAGTTGGCAGTCTATCTGCTACTTTTTTGGGGATAATTATTCTGTCATACCCAAAACCAGGTCTGCTTCTTTCCCATAGTCTCGCGTATCTCCACCAGTGAGGGAATCATTGATGCACTGGAGGAGGTTGCAGGTTGCCAGTACAATCTCCTCATTGTCAAGCGCCATGATGCTGCACATCTTATCAACACCCACCATGTGAATAATAGCCATGGCCTGTTAAGGAAAGTGAATAAAAATTATCCTAAAAGGAAACAAAAAAAAGAAACTTCTCCTTCACTTTTCAGGTATCACAACTCACCCGAGCCTTGTGTCCCGTGCACATTCCTGACAGCGTACGAACAGCTGCCAGGATCATTTCTGGTTTTCCCGTTTCGATCATGCTGAGTAGCAGAGGCACTCCATTATTCTGGAAGATTCTCTCTGCTCCTGCATCTTCCCTTGACAGGACAATCAAGTTGTTGGCAGCCTAAAGAAGAAGCAAAACTGTCTCAAAACCAGAAATGACCTTTGTAGCTACATTCTGACTGATACAAAAACAGGAAGTGAGCTCATTTTTCCATCAAAGTACAGATAATACCTACTTTTTCCCTCTTGTCTTTATCGCTCTCTTCGTCGAAGAGAATGTCAAACATAGTTTGTACGCGTGAATCTGTTGAAAATGATGTTTTCAGCTGCAGAGAAAAAAAATGCAACTGTAAATGATCATTTCTTATTAGTCTTTCTAGTTTTCTTTGTATAGATTACAGTTATTGTTTGGTTTTAAGGCCATTAACAGTGATAAGAATTAGGTCAGTATTTAACCTGCTGATTCTATGTATGTCTGTATGTGAGTGTATCAGCTCAGTGGTGACCTTGGTCTGGATTTCTGCTCCCAGTCTGCGGAGTGTCTCCAGGAAGGTCTTGTTCTTTGGCTCAAGGGTGGCGCATCTCTGCACATCTTTGAAAGCCATGTCCAGTTTTCCCAGCTTCTCCAGAGCCTGGCAGCGCCGGTACAAGGCCTTAATGTCTTTTGCATCAACATCAATCGCTATGGAAGTGGACAGATGGTTTGAGTTAATGTCTAGTTTTATTTCATGCAACTCTGTTGTTGTACAAAATGTTTAAAAAGCATTACTCTACCTTTAGTTGCATCGGATGCTGCGTTGGCATAGCTTTCCTATAAGAAAAACCAATGAACAGTGACAGAAAGTTTGTTAGAGAGCCTGCAAGTATTTGTTTGATATCTATATTTTGCTACTTTTTCAAAGTGGTTACCTTTTTCAGGTAGCATGCAGACCTGTTCCTGTGAATCACAGCCAGCACTTTTTTGTCCTGGCACACCTTGATGGCTTTAGTGTAGCACTCAATGGCCTTGTCGATATCGCCTGACTGAAAGTGTTTGTTTCCCTCATCTTTTAACTGGATTGGGTCTCCCATCTGGCAAAAAATCGGAATATATATACTTTTTTTATACTGTAATAAAGCCACAGGAGCTCCATAAAAATCACACATTTCAATCATGAGAAAAAGTTCTCTCGATTAAAAACAAATATGTCAAAATAGCTTAATATGTGCTGGTGACACTTTTTGTCTTCTCACATGAAAAATAAGATGTGAACAAGCAGTCTAAAGTTAAACATGCATACCGTACAAACTACATAGTATCAATTACCGAACAATTAGAAAAAAATCCATTCTCACCTTCTTCTTAATCCCTGTCTGGTTGACCTGGGTCCCCTGTTGAAAATGGCCATGCACGTGCTATCTCTAACTTTAAATGGCCTCCCCGCAGGCCTTATTTGGGCATGATCTCACACCCCACTCTGAGCCTCGCAACAAATGGCACTTTCCTAGATGACAGGCACTATCTCCACCTGCTCCCTGATAGCCAAAGTCTATCCTTCTACTAAGTGCCTCTGCATACCTGACTGTTAAATCTGTGTGAAAGCTGTACTGTACCTTTAGGTTGTAACTCTGCTGAGTGTATCTTGTTCAGTCCTCTTCTGTGTTCTTTGCTCCTGTATTTTTCCTCCTGCGTAGATGATCTGGACCTGCAGTCCCAAGCGTTCCCAACCTTATCTGCCTTATGTTACTTCCCCCTACCAACACTGCACTTTATATTTATAGAGGATCTCAAGGAGGTGGGACAGAACTACGGTGGACCATCAGTGGTAGAAGAGGTTCCCTCCAAAGTATACAAATTCCCCTGAAAACAGCTTTATGCTAAAGGCCAGTGCATGTCATGACTATTTGTACTGAAAAACATAGAATTAAAATGTTGAATGATTCAGAGCTTCAGGAATAAAACACTTACTTCTGATTCAGTAAGTCTGTTAAAAGTGACCCCCTCAAAGGTGGTCCACCCCTGATGAGGTCTATTTAGGGCATAGACAGCTGAGAAGTCACCAGCAACTGCCCGACGTGGGGAGCGGGTGGGAGGAGGGAGTTTAAGAGAGAGAGAGAGAGAGAGTGTGTGTGTCTGTGTGTGTGGAGACAGGTTTTTTTAAGGTGGTGGTATTGGGTGGGGGGGTGTGACACGTCCAGAAGCTACCAGAAGCTACCAGTTTCCACCCTGAAACTGGTAGCTTCTGGAAAGAGCACGATCTTAAGCCTTTAACATGAAATTAAGCAGTTAGTTATGATGGTTAGGGCAAGGGTTCAGGGTCTGAGGTGGAAGGGCACTCAAGTGGAAATTTGTGTGTTTGTATTCTTGTGTATTTTTTTGTGTGCGTAAAGTAAAATGTGATGTAGAATAGAACAGATTAGAATAGAATGCCTTTATTGTCATTGTACAGCTGTACAATGAGATTGGAGGTGAATGATGAAATAATGTGGAAAGCTGGTAAACCACTGGGGTTGTTTTTCTTCAAGTGCACTTAAAGATGAGCTACAGACCTTCAATGTTAAGCTTCAGAAACATTATTAAACACATGGATCAAGTGCAATTCAGGAGGGCGGGAGCCTATCCCACCTGTCACAGGGCGAGAAACTGGGCACACCCTGGACAAATCAGTAGCCTGTTGCCGGGCTTACACAGAGAGACAGACTGTGGGAAGAAGTCTGAGACATGGGGAGAACATGCAAACTCCACATAGGAAGGCCCCAGTCTTGCTATCGGGCAATAGTGCTAACCACTGTGCCACCGTGCTGCTCCTTTCTTCCCATTAATATTTGTGTTGAAATGGTTTTGTTCTCAAAATGCTTTTTAGTAGTCTTTTCAAGACATGCCCTCTACCATCCACTACCTCATATCCTTTTCAAGGTCACGGGTGGGCTGGAGTCTACCCCAGCTATGAGGCAAGAGGCAGGGTACAGGACGCCAGCCTGTCAGGGCTAACACACAGAGAAAGACAGATTTTCTTACTGTGAAGCAAAAGTGCTAACCACCATGCTGCTGTGATGCTCTTATTCACACCAAACCAAGGCCCTGAAATGTTTGTTTGTTTGTTTTTTCATTTTAATATCTTGACATTCAATACATATTGAATGAGGGAAGTAAAAGTCAGTGGACCTTGTGATGTATCAGATATTTATTTATTTTGTTATTTATCTAACTTTTCAAAACCAAGCTACAAAATGCAAAAGAATAAAAACACACAAATTCGAAAAATTAAAAGCAACTCCAAATTCAATGGAAATGAGGGAGAACAAGTGCACAAGCTATCCCACACACGCATCCCACAGAAGCATACATGTCTCATGTCTCAGCTGCAGCAGAGGTTATTCTCAAACCTGTCTCCCATGAATCTCATCACTGCCACGGTGTTAAGGACTGGTTTTCTTCCAGAATATTCATCTTCCCAAAGTGTCAGGGTCCGCTTAGTTATTTTTTTATGGTTAACTCAGCTTTCAGTGTGTTCAAATGCTTAAATTTGAACACACTGAAAGGGTCGATCATCTTTAGTGACCAGAGGAGTCTTTTGGATCATTAAAAATGCCTTGCTGCATTATCTCAGGCAGCAATCAGGCTAATCTGGAGTCAACAGTTTGCATATGTAAGCAGCATAAATAAGCAACACAATCTAAAAATCACTTCTAAAACTAAGAGGTGTAATGTTAAAAGGCCTGGCAGTGACATTTTGAATTCACTGTATCATGTGGATGTTATGATGAAGTTTAAAAAAATCTCTATCTTGTCATTGGTGAAATTTGTGAAATATGACAACAACAATTACTGTTAATAATTCCTTGTCTGTTTTGATTTGAAATAAAAAAAAATACAGCAATGCAAAGTGAACTACAAACCCGGCACAAAAATCACATACACATATACAATTCATATCTCAGCAAATGTTTGTTTTTCTGTTTTTTCATTTGTTTTTTATGCTATTAGGGTACATGAACTGAATCAAATATATTCGGACTTTAGATGCCATTATATGGTCATGTGGATCTCATTTTTAATAAAAATCTAAAATCATATTTTACAGTTTTTAAAAGCTAATAAAATAAGTATCTAGTCTTGATGATCTGGTAATTTATGATGGAGCATGGCAACTCACTGTCATGCTGAAGAGTCTTTCCACATGGTATTACAGTGGATCAAATCTGCTACTTTTCTGTGTTCATAATTTCATTTAACAAGAATCAGCACCACTGTCTGAAATGCAGCCCTAAACAATGACAAACCCTCATCATGTTTTACAGATGGTTGTAGGCTCTCACTGTTGTACCTGTATACTGACCTCAAAGGACTGTTTTAAGTTTTACACTGAACAGAGAAATATTATTAACTTATATTTGTGTTGGAAAACGTTTTTGTGCATAATCTACTTTTCAGCAGTTCCGTTCCAGTGTCAGGGCTATGCAACATGCACCATGTATGTAATGTATTTTTTGTAAATCATGTCTGCTGGGTGGGTATTATCTCTATGATCTAATCTTCCATAGAAACAGATCAGTATTTTCCAATGAATTTTATAGGTGAATCACTGATATCTTTTCCACATTATGCAAGGACCGTAAAGAAAGAAGGAGAGAACTGTCATGCACCAAATCTGGATGTGTTAGAGCACTAGTACCACCAGGTGGTATACTGCATCCACTGCAGAAAAAAAAATACAGGCACAAAATACATTGGTGTAAATAAATACATATACAGATTCTTTATTAAAGTAAAAGTAACGCCACAATGTAAAATCACTTTATTACAAGTAATATTGCATTTTAAAAGAATCACCATAACACTGAAAGCATCAACGATACAAGTGCACATTTTGCAGGCGAATCAACTACTGCATTGGTTATTATCATTTAAAATAATGTAATTGATTAAGAGGAGGTTAATATTGATAACTTAAAAACATTTTGGAGTTTATTATAACAGCCTATAATATCTATAATAGCCTAATAAAATATTTATTAGTTTTGTATACAAAGTGATAATTTACAAAGTAAAGCTATAGTTTTAAATTAAATATGAAGTGCAATATTTTCATTTGAAGTACCAGTAGTAGTCTATCTAGTCTATGATTGAACAAATAAATAAGAAATTAGAGACACTGGCGTAAATGCAGTGCTTAATGATTCGCTATCATCGTTTTAATTTGAAAAGACTGTCCGGAAGGACTCTGCTATTCTTGGTAGCTAATGCGTAATGTTCCCTGCATCTTCCTCCCAAACCAAAGACAGCCAAAGAAGCTGATTTTACTCGGCTTACATTAAGTGTCTAGTCCTGTATTTGTTCATTTTTAAGTGATGTAGAATGGCGTCTGGCTTTGGGAAGATAGTCGTCGGTACTTATGTGGAAATAAAACGCAGCGATGGTAAGTTTCACCCTGTCCATTTATTTTTCCCGTCGCGGTGTGTAAGTTGTTTGGGGGATCTTTGTTGCTGCGCTGCTGTTGAATATAGCAACCGTTGTTCCTGGTGCAGAGCGTAATGTTGAGGTTAGCCTTAGCTGCAGGTTAGTATTAGTTGTCAGGGCGGAGAGTTTCAGCTCGGCCTAAGCCTTTGAATGGGCGCCTTTACCTTTGTTAGCATGCCCATTCAGAAGATATTTCCCGATAGATCTAAATCCTTATCATTAGATAACAACAAACGACTTTGATGGGAAATGTATTAATCATACAAACACATTAATTCTAGCGTCACCCGGTCACTTATATTATTTATAATATCAGGGAATTCAAATTTATGATTAGCCAGCCTAACCCGGCTAGCTTAGCTAACTAACGTTATTCCGGTAGACAGCGAGATTAGCGTTAGCTTGTGGCTAGCCAAAACGGCTGTGTGCTGTTTCCCGGCTTAATGCAGCAGCAATGCCGGAGTAAAATTTAATTGATGTGCAATTTGCATTTTGGTTATGGTATATCTCCATTTTAGTTCATCAAATGCTCTCTTAGGGAACTACTAGTTATTATGGAAACATGTTTTTTATTTGTCCAAAATCTTGTATTCATAATGTTTGCAATAAAAATGCTTTTCCAACAAGAGCACAGGCGTATACCAGGATTTCCCCCCCCCCCCTACTCCACTTGATTTTGCATGTGGTTCATGAAAAACGATCGTCTTTTTTTGGATAGAGGCAATGCCAGGGGGTA
>VOQJ01018429.1:30843-46779 GCA_015052665.1 Apistogramma diplotaenia | reverse complement strand
TTTTTTTTCTTTTTTTCCCCCTCTTTTTTTTTCTTCTTTCTTTTTTTTTTTTTTTTTTTTTTTTTTTTTTTTTTGTTTCACTCAGTCCTGAAGAACAATATGTCTGTCTGTCCCTGTGGGTGTGTCTTTTATTTGCTCTGTTATTTCACCGTTGCTGACGCCCCGGATGTCAGGGATAACTGAAAGCTGGGTGTGATAAGTCAGAACGAGGCCGCGCCGGTGCAAAACTTGACTTTAGCTGTTTGGCAAATGCATCAACAAAGAGCTTTGTTTGAGCCAAGCGCTCAGCGGGTAGTCCCTAATCCTAGTCGTAGTCCTAATTAATTACTGCTGGCGCCTGCAGGTTGGGTACAGCACTGTAATCCCGTGTTAGCTCTGTGAAAGCCTAGTTAAACGTGAACTCTCACCACCCAGACTCCAGTTACTGTGAAAACTGATATCTGGAGATTGAGCATTGTCATCTGTCCCTGTGCATGACATCACTGCTGCCGTGACGCTACCATGCTGCGCAAACCACGAACACCAGCCTTGTTAAGAACAGGTGTGACCTGTGATCAGTGGGTCCTTGTCTTTAATTAATTTTTTTGTCTTGTCTGCAGGGTGAAGGAGCTGACAGTGGACCCCAACCAAGTGATGGAAGGGGGGCGGCCCAATATCCACGCTGTCAACCAGCTGGAGCTCTTGGATGACGAGTGGCTGAGCATCTCACCGCAGAGAGACGACCTCAAACTTCTCTGTGAGCAGAATGTAAGTATGCACAGTCCATTCTTAGAGAGTGAGTGCTCCGAGTAGAAAACTGCTACACAAGAACCGTTTAATTTACCATCTATTGAAAAGGCCTGATCTCCTTTGTTTGAATCTGGATCTTATTGCTGAGTCTGTAAACATGTCTCCTAGGAGGAAGAAGTGTCTCCCCAGCTGTTCACCTTCCATGAAGCTGTGTCACAGCTGGTAGAGATGGAGGAGCAGGTCCTAGAGGACCACAGAGCTGTTTTTCAGGTTAGAAAACAGTCCGGCTCACCCATTGCATGAATCCAGACAGATAAAGCTCCTGAAAATAAATGTATAACTTCTCTTCATTGTTCTTTGGTTCTGTGTCTTTTCTCTGAGCAGGAGTCTATCCGGTGGCTGGAAGATGAGAAGGTGCTGCTGGAGATGACAGAAGAGGTGGATTACGACGTGGAGTCTTACGCCACACAGCTGGAGCAAATCCTAGATCAAAAGATAGAAATCCTCACTGAGCTCCGAGGTATGCCTGAAGCGCACGCGCGCATGCATCTCCAACAATGCATCTTCCTCCGTTCGGTTAAGTCTGCCGTGTTCATTTTAAAACGCATGACACACTTTTCCTCTCCTCAACAGATAAAGTGAAGTCGTTCCGCTCGGCACTGCAGGAGGAGGAGCAAGCTAGTAAGCAGATCAATCCCAAGAGGCCACGTGCTCTTTAGAGTCTGGAGAGGTTTAAGTGGCACATTCGGAAACATAACCACTAGATGTTTGGCACAACTCGAGCTGACACTAGCAGCTGTGAAAACACAAATAAGGACTGTCTAATGTATCAACAGGCTCAATGAAATTGCATTTGTTCTGATCCCTCTAATAACAAAAACTGGCTCTACACTCACACTTTGGTCTTGTTAGAAAACTGGAAGGAAACTAGTTTTTTCTTACCAATTTAGAAGGTTTTTTTTTCTTTTTTTAAATGGAGAATGTTTAGTTTCCTTTCCTTGTACTTAAATTATTTTTCTTTTATACCCGTTTGTACTTCCTTTGAACAGAAACTTTTCGACCTGTTTTAAGAGGAGATCTCTGTCCGTCATGCTTCAAAGTTTACTACACAAAACCAGTATTTGGTTTCTGGTTTGCTCTGGCTGACATTTCTGCATGTGCACTCTGTGATAGCTTATGTACACCACTGTTTCATGATTCGGGCTCCCCGGTCGGCGTCGTAAAGTCATACTTCATTGTAGGTGATCTCTTCTCCCTTTCGCCCCCTCCTCAAAGTTTTTACCAGTTTGGAGGAAGCATTAAACCACATTGTGTTTTTTTTTTCCTTCTGTCCCCTGACAGACTTTTACATGTAGTTTTGCTTCAGTCTGTGCAACGTGGCAACTGACTGAGAAGAAAAACGTTTTCCACCCATTTAACACTTTGTTTAAAAAATGGAACTAGAAGAACTATTAAATGTATAGTGAAGACCACTGACCTGTCACAGGTTATGTTGCTCAGTGTTTCCACCAGATGTAATTCTGGATGAAGTAATAAATTCATTTTTCATTTTAACGACGTCCCAGATTGTCTTCACCTGCCATAGAAGTTGTTCACTGCCTCAGATTTCACTGCACTACATTCATTTTGGCTACATCAGAGCACGACAAAAACTTCAAATGTTTGGTGGCATATTAAAGTCCTTCAGTCTATCAGCTGTGACAAATTCTGAAATGGAAAATTTGGCAAATGCATTTAAGGCGGAAGTTTTATTTTGAAAGTCACTATCAGTAGCAAATGTTTCGACCTTAATATGAGCAGGGCATTCACTACGATTCATTGCCCTCTAGTGGCCACATTAGGTACCTACATGTTCATGATGTAGAACATTCTTCCTGTATGTCCGTGTTTTTGCAGTGTTTTCTGTCCCCAAGGGTTGATGCAGACTTGTGTATTATTGTTAGAGAAAAAGGCGGTCATTTTGTTTCACAACATTTATTAACTGAGTCCATCCCCACTCCCCAACGTGTTCTTTAGTAACTCGTTTATCCTGAGTTGTCCACTTATAGGTTGCTTCTGGGGTTTTTTTTTTACACATGTAGTTATGCTTTTAACAGTACTGCTGGTTTTCTGGTACAGACTTTCAAAATAAACAACAAAAAGACACCAAAGCAAAAACACAAGGCAACACTTCTGATGAAGGCCTTCAGATTGATTATGAAGTGTGACGGAATTATGGGGCTTTGTTAAAAGAGATCTATTACACTTATTTCTAGTTCTGTTTCTATTCTGGGACTTCACAGGACTAACCATGATTGAGAGTTACAAAAAAAAAAAACTATACATTTTTCTTATTGTGAAAAGTGTGTATTTTAGAAAATGTCTGGCTTTAGATTACAATAATCTACATTTTTGGACAAGCACTCCAATGAACCACAAAGAGTCTTCTCTCTGCTTCACAAAGGTAAAACAGCGCTCAATATGAGCTGCTTAAATGCATCTGATACTAGTATATTTCATCCAGCCATTTCAACCTCTTTCCTCAAGCAGAGCTGTAGAGGCAGAAACGTCTGTCTCAAACGATAAATCTGAGACCTCAAGATCTTCTCATCCGCTTCTGCAAGTTAAGAGAAGTGGATTCCTGCAGAGTTGAACGCATGCAGCAATCTGAGAATGAAGAAAAGAAACATTAACACCTTTTAACAAAAGCAGTTTATAATGTATGAATGGAGTTATGTCATCCAGACACAGGTCTCATTTACATTAATGTACCAAACTACATTCAGGCATCACAACTATGACAATCCGCCATGTTTTACATTTGGCAGGAGGGTGACTGGTGCTGTCGCCTCTGTTTGTGGGGGATGGAGACATTGGAGTAGACATTCAGCTAAAAAAAATATCTTGACACGTTGTTCAATGGCTGCCTGAAGTCATTCTTAAATTCTCTCTATTAATAACTGCAGACAGCCTCTTTCACTGAAGTGGCAGCCCAAGTCCACTTCCGACTCATTTGTGGGTGCAGAATGCCTACAAAATACCCATCATCTTCCACTTTTACCCTTGTCTGGGGAGGCATATCCATGGAGGAATGCAAAGACATCTACAGGCTAGGCAACGGCACCCTATTTGTCATTAGTTATTGGGATGAAATCCTTGGTTCCACTGACAGACTGTGCTGGTGCAGTGGGGCCTGGGTTCAATCCTGTGTGGGGGCCATACGTACAAACTGAGTGCTGGTCACACTATAAACTGCAGGCTGCAGTGCAACAAATGAAGATGCAGAATAACAGCTTACACCATGAAGTCATCGATGTCCATCGACCTGGCTCGCTTCTCACTGAAATCGGCCTCCTGTAAAACACACTCGATTTTTTTGCTGATGCTGAAGTCAGCTGGGACTTCCTGTTAAGATGCAGAAAAGGATTTAGGATTCAAATATGGGAGGGGAGGGGGGGGGTCGTTAAGTGAACAATGTTGTCAGTCTATATTAATATTCACTCACCGCATTGTGAAGAGAACAGTGAATTCTGTAGTTCTTTTCCAGTAGCTGCTCCACTGCTGCAGATCTACAAATTAGAAGCTGACATGATCATCTGTTTTTGACTGAACTGGCTTCACTTTGAGAGGTACTCACTTGAAAGCTGCACTCAGGGTTTTGTTTTTCCTCACAAAGGCTATTCTGACGAGGCCATCCCACTCCTGTTCAGAATTTAAAAGGAGAAAAAAAAAGGGATCCCTTAAGTTTATCTCCTACTTTTAATGAGTAATTTTTCACAGAACAAATCATTAACGATCAAATCTGACCTGGAAGTTCACTGGAGGAGGAGGATTTTTCGGTTCTATCCTGACAACACTTGATTCCACTTTGGGAGGAGGGCGGAAATTATTCTTCCCTACCTGATGATGATGATGATGATGATGAGGGGAAAAAGAAAAAAAACCCACTATAACAAAATAAAATATGATCTAAAGACACTGCACAGTCTAGTGGTTCCGCATGACTTTTCTCCCGGGTTCTCCCCACCTGTCATGACTTCATGCCCCCCAGTTTGAGAAACACTTCTAGAGAGAGTTGCTGTTAACAGACCATCAAAACAGAGGGAATACCGACCTTCATGAGATGATCTACACGAGCCAGAAGCTGCGTGTTGATGGAAAGTCTGCAGTACAGTTTGTCTCCAGGCTTGGCAACGAGGCGCATGGCAAACTCTCTCTGGAACATCAGCACAGCACACCTGGAGGAGGGAGGAGGGAAGGGGGGGTTGGCACTTAACAGTCAGCGTGGACATGAGACAAACTCCCTCAGTGGGCCAGCTGTGTCTTACCTGAAGAAAGGTCGGTGCAGCAGGAGCTTGAAGACAAAAGGTGATGAAATCTGCACAAAGACAAATTGTACCTGAGGTAAGTGCAAAGAACGTGACTGAAACACTAGTGTGGAGAGAAACATGTCTGTACCTGGTAGGGCAAATTAGCCACACAGACGTCAAAGAAAGGCAGATCTGTTTTCAGTACGTCTCCAATTAACACCTGAAGCTTGGTCTGTAAAGGCCTGATGGAGAAAAACTGTTTCATGTGATCACTTTAAATTCACTTACTACTTTTACACATATACAGTATGTGTGAGAACAGCGCTGCTTTAGTCACTCACGTGCACTGTACTCTTTTCTGAAGTTCAGCCACTAATCTGCAGTCCAGCTCACAGGCGACAACCTGCAAAAACAGCAATTCATTTTTACATTAAACTTCAAAAATCTGTTCACGGGCGCTTTTCTTTACTGCAGCACTGAACAAATGCTGAATCTCACAGATTGTACAGTGCTGTGAAAAAGCATTTGGCCCCTTCCTGATTTTCTTCTTTGTTTTTTTTGTTCATTCATCAAACAACTTTTACTATTAGTCAAAGATAACCTATGATTTCATTTATTAAAGGAAAAAAGGCCCTGTGTGAAAAGGTAATTACCCCTCCTTTGTTATACCATACTTTTTTTTTTTTTTAAGAAAGCTCAGTTCAATTTCACTAGTTACTGATTACTGCCAGACCTGCTGAATCACTTCAAAAGAAGCTCACAATCTGAAATAGACTAAAAGATCTCAAAAAGCAACACATCAAACTCGAGAACAAAGTATAAACAAAGTTACTGACATCCGTCATTCTTGAAAGGGTTTACAAAGCCTTGTCTTTGGACCTCCAGTGAACCACAGTGAGAGCCCTGAGCCCTGTTGCACCTGGAGTAAAACTAACAGCACTTCATAAGAGCCCCAACAGTCAAACGTGGTGGTGGTGTGACGGTCTGGGGCTGCTTTAGGACCTGGACGACTTGCCGTGGTTGAGAACCATGAATTCTGATCTCTATCAGATAATCCTGAATGTCCAGCCATCAGTTTGTGCTCGTGATCACTTTGGTTACGCAGCAGGACAATGATCCAAAACACACCAGCAGGTCCACCTCTGAATAACTCAAAAAAACTAAACACAAAAGTGGCTGAAGTCTGGTCTTAAATCCAACGCTTTGGCCTTAGCCAAGCCATTCATGTCCAGACAGCCTCCAACGTGCCTGAATAAAAACTGTTCTGCAGACAAGACTGGGCCGAAATTTCCTCCACAGCAACGGACTCATTAACATTCATCACAAACGCTCGGCTGCTTCTCGCTGGCAAATTTGCCTATTTTTACAAATACATACTCACTTTGAATCTGATGCCAGCAATGCATTTAATAAAAATTCTGTATTTATTGACATTGTCAATAATTGTGCTTGAATAAAGACCCCCGACAGTTTGAGGCTCTCACTTTTTTGGCCTTTTCCAGCAGCTTAACCGTCATGTTACCGGTACCAGGTCCCACCTCGAGCACCACGTCTGTCGGCCTCAGGGCAGCCTGAAACAGACGCATTACACTTCAGTTAGAGCCACTGATCAGAAACCTGTACATGAGCCAGGTTTTATTTTTAAATACATTCATGTTTGTGATTATGTGCAAAAATGTTTTTATTGATTCCTGTGGCAGAGTCAGCGAGTACTTCCCACCTTTTCAATAATTCCATTAACAATCAGCGGATTCTTCAGGATGTGCTGCCCGATGCCGGTGTTGAACATGATCCCTGCAACAGAAAGCAAAGTGGCCATTGCACTTGTCACTTTGTCTCTAGTTCACAGTTTGAACCGAGGGTGAGTCCATCTGAGCCAGCTCATCCAATCCCAGGAGAAAAGTTCATGCAAAACCCTAAAGCTCGACTCCAAATGCTTCATGTGTTTGTTTCCCTTCTGAGCAGAATTTGAGCCTCTCTGCTGAATTGGGTTTTAATGCAAGCCTTTCTTGTACTGTTTATATGTGCACACCACGAAACCCTGAGGATCATTTTCAAGCTTAACGGCTTTTGTGAAATGTTTTACAAGTTACATAAGTTATTTGATACCCAAAGAAACTAATTAAACAAAAACAAACAGATGTTAACGGGGTATGCAATCTTAAGGATGCTTTTAAATGTAATGCACAACAGTACACGGACCTAAAATTTCAGCTCTAAAGACAAAGCACAACTTTCGCCATTTTGAAGAAGCAAGTGTAAGTGTGTGGTTAGTAGAAGTAGGATTTATGGCAGAGCTGATTTCATAGTGTACCTAATAAAGCTGGTCTCCTGTGTGGCCAGTGTAGTTCCAGCCCAGGACCTTGTGTTCACTGGAGGAAAACTAAATAACTTGCAGAAACTAAGTTGTTGTCAGAAAATATACCCCATGGTCTGAACATCGCATTCTCAGCTCTCCACACAGACTGTTGCACACAACTTGTATGACCAAATGTCTTTGATCTGTGCTACTTTGACTACAGATGGAGATGAGGGATTCTCTGATCTCATTCCTTTCCTTCAGTTCACAATTAATTATATGCAAGAAAAGCTGAGAGATTGTTACTAAAGCATTCCATCTATTGCTGATGAGCTGCTTCCCACTTTTTGTTCAGTGGAGTTTACACGCACCCAGTAGTGTAGAGATTACATTTCTGATGCTTTTAAACCCATTACACACAGTATTAAGGAATCAAGCAATTCGGTCTAGAAACTGCTGAGAAACATGACTACAGCTGGACATTAAAAAATGTTCCTGCTCTCATCTTCGGCACTTCTCTCTGGTACTGAGACATCATTTGGCTTTTACAGCAGAATGTGGTTCTCCCATCAGATGCCCTAAGTTCAGTCAGTATTTCTCAACTCTTTCTAGCCTGCTTCAGCTGTTTTCAGATCCATTCTGCAGTAACTGCAGCTTTCTCATCAAGATATCTGTTTTAATCCACACAGACAACCTAGCCTTGGTCGACAACACGAGGCAGAAGCAACTCCCATCGTGGTTTTCATCGAATGTGGCCAATTTTAGAACGTCAGCTCACTTCATCTTTTTGCTCCAGTTTCAACCTGATTTTCAGAATTTTCAAAGTTGCTGCTCAGTTTCCCAGATCCTCCCGTCCATCTTGCACACTCAGCCATCGCTGCCCATTACAAACATAAATAGATCTCTCACTGTAAGCCCTTAATTTCCTCTCCAGTGGCATCAAACTTCATTAGAAATTTGCTCACAACCAACTGCGATGCAAGCGTTATTTCATTCTGCTCTCAATGAGGTCCTTCCCAAACTGCAGCCTCTAGCAGAGTTTGTTGCTGATTATCAGTAAACATTTATCATTAACATCTGGGGTCTTTGCTAGTGAGCAGGAGATATCTGAATTTTAGGAGTTGGAACACACCCCAAAAACTCTTAAGTGGTCTCGTACTTAATTACTTGCATCCTTCCTCCCCTTTTTCCTCCGGCTCTCATATCTTCAGAGCCCTTCCTCAAGCTGCAGTCCCTGATTAACAGTAAAAGGTTTCTCATTCATGTAATAAAAGAATACTACGAAAACCGAGCATTTCTAATGAAAGCAGAAGACATTTATTTATATAGCAGCAATTTCAACACTTCATACAAAAATCTCCTTTGGGGAATGAACGAACACACACAAATATTGCAAAAAATAAAATAAAAAAAATAGTAAATCTCATTTTAATCACAACTGTTGCAGTCAGTTGTTCCTAAATTGGCAGCTATGTAGTTAATGATTTATCTGATTAACCATAATGAACTAATTTTACAAATGTGTTTACATTTGCTCACATCCTAAGACAGCTGGATTAAACATCGCAGTTATGACAAATGAGCAATTTGCAGGAAAAAAAAACGTAAAGGCTTTAAGTTTAAGCAGCTGCTGGGTCAGACCTGAAACGCTCACGTAAACAAAAAGTTTTCACGTCAACAAAAGTGACAGCTAAAGCAGCCGCTCCTATGAAATACTGCGCTTGTTAAGACCGTGATAACCGAGCTGAAAGTGCAAACTCTGCACAGATCTGACGATGTACCCCGACTTTAAAGCCCCGCATGCTAGCGTGCTAATGCTAACCCCCACCCCCTTGAAAAACGTACCTTGATTTTTGACCTCTTGGTGCTGCCTGCTTTTCTTCGTCGCTTTTACCTTCGGCATTTTAATTTGGTTTTATCCCCGATAAAGCACCAGAAAGCCAAATTTTTAAACAATTATCCAAAGTACAGTTGTCAGGACTCGGAAAACACGTGTAACCAGTCACGGTATCGCTCCTTTTCTTCGCTGACGAGATGAGCTGCAGATTTCATCTTTGATTGCCTCCTCTGCGCTCCCTAGTGGAGGCCTGACTGAATTGCTTTTAAAGATAAAACGAAAACTGTTTTTCAAACAGTTTATTTATACAACACAAACATAAAAAGACTTCCATCTCTATTCAGAGATGGGAAACTCCTCAAGTGTCATGACGATGTCTCGAAGTTTGGGATCATCCAGCCAATTGACTTTACAAGCCAAGAGGATACCCTGAAGAGGAAAACATTATTAAACACACTCACTCCTATTTTAATAAGTGCATTACACAATTTAACACTGCCCGAGCTATTTTTGATAAAAGTTTACCCTGAGGACATTTTGTGTCATGATGGCCATCTTTTTATATTTCTCCAGGTTTGCTTGGCCCTTCTCCAATGCAGCTTTGTACTTTTCCATATCTGGGTACTCCTTCTTTGACGACAGCTCCTCCATCTCCTTGATTTTCTCATGCGTGAGCCGTTTCATCTCTGCAAGCAAAAACATTACTTTAACCCACAATCAAAAACAGTTAATAAGAACCTGAACCATGAAAAATATTATATATTTCTTTCCCATACAACATACCAAGTCTGTTCTTCTGCATTTCTGTAATTTCACCTTGAAGCTGTTTTGACTCCTGTTGGAAAACCAGGAAAGACTTGGGTATGAAAGAAAGCAATAGGAAGGCAGAGAAACTTCAAAAGGAGAATGCACATCGAAGCTGCTTACTTGTTGAAGGTGTTTTATGTGTGAACAAAGACTCATGCAGCGGCCACTTATGACTTTCAGGGCGCTGAAGAGACACACACACACACACAAAAAAAGGTTTGTCAAAAAGAAATCAAAAAATAAATACACCTCAGTCGTTTTTGTATGATGTGAATTGACTCACTCCGCTTCAGAGTCACTCCACTTCAGCTTTTCTCCGATGGCGTGCCACATCTGCATTCTGAAAGAAACCAGAGATGATCGATGATCCGTCATCTGTTAAGAACAGAACACCTGAAGTCTAAAAACCTAACAATGAAAGCCGTGGTTTACCTGTGCAGGGCCAATGTGCTGTTAAAATGAAGCGTCTTCACCCTTTCGAGCTCACTCATATATTCTGGCCTGCAACATCCATGTGTCAGCATTATTTTTAAAAGGAACTCCTTTAAAACTTTAAAATGCAGATCCACATCAGTCAAAATGTCAAATACTCACAGGTCTCTCTCTGCTTCAGATATGCTGCATGACCTTTTACATTTTCCTGTCAGGGGAAACTTAAAATTAGTCTGCATTTTTAAAGAAGGACAAATACGTCCAATGTAAAATCGAGAGAATTTTTAATACCTGCGTTTAGCTGTACTTCCATCTCAAAGCACTGGCTGGACATCTGCTGTTTTATTCTGTAAAAGTAAAAGACCAGAAGCAACATGCACAACACACCTGGATTAAAGCCGACTTTAAACACCCATGTTGTGGTGAGAGATGCGGAGAACAAACCTCAGCATGTCTGCAGGTGAGGTGTCCGTCTGTCCGGTGGCGTTGTCGGGAGCAGGAGCATCATTTAGCTCCACGGTCCTCACCACGTGATTGAAGTTCCTCTCGCTGTCAGATGAATCCATCACAAAAGTGTGAAGGCACCTGGAGAGATGAACCAAACCACAGAGATGGTTCAAGTCCACCCTTTGCCACCATAACGGCATCAACTCTTCTGGGAAGGTTTTCCACAAGGTTTAGGAGTGTTTCTGGGAATTTTTGAACATTCTTCCAGAAGCACATCTGGGAGGTCATACACTGATATTGGATGAGAAAGTCTGGCTCGCAGTCTCCACTCTAATTCATCCCAAAGGTGCTCTAACAGGTTAATGGGGTTAACTTCCATAAGAGGAAAATCGATGCAGATTCTGCAAGCTGCATCTGTGAGAGTTCCTGGCTGTAGCCCTTCACTATAATCACAGTGATTTGCAAACCGCTCATCGGGAGAAAATGCACGGAAATGCATCCGGATCAGAGCAAAGAGACTCCTGTGGCTGGAGCTCCTGCCACCTGTGCGCACACAATGGACCCACTTCTAAACTCACGCCAACCTTCTCCTAGTCATCTCACAAAACATAAAAAAAAAAATTTAAAAACCCCCCCAAAAAACCATTATTACCTTGGCCTGCTCAACATTTTTTTTTAACGATTGTATCACTGGTAGTTTTACACGTATGTGCAAACACATGCGGTGATTGCGGGATTTTCATTTAATTGGTCACCCGTCGGTTAGACAGTCAGACATAAAGCAAGATGCAAGCTTCTGATGGCAACATAGACGCTGAAATCTGGACTGTAGTGCAGCCCCTCCGGGTGGCTGCACAGCGCACCTCTGCGTCTGCGCTGTAAACACAGTTCATGTTAGCAGCTCCAGTCAGAGCAATCATCTTTATAAGGTGACAGCGTTTGTTTTCAGACTCTACCATCTTAACGCTTAAACTAAAGTGGATTTATTTTAAAAGCAAAATTTTACCTTTCGGAACGTAATTGTACGTAATGATGCTTTACGTCCAAATTTCATATACTGGGCAAAGACTCTGTTAGCTTTGGCTGGTTAATGTCAGTCAGTGTGACGGCATGTGAACTCTTCACACACTCATCTGTACAGGTGCTTTTCAACAAGAAGTTGCGCAATAGGTATCAATGTTGTCACTGCGCTGGCAGGAGTCCACAGTTTTCTTGTTCTACTCAGTGACTCTTGGCTTAGCTTTCTTTAATGCTCATTTTAACCTTTAAAAGTCATTTTTTTAAATAAAAACCTTCATAAGTTTGCAACTTAGGCCCACCCTACCTACCTACTAACAACCAACTACTCAATACTAGACTACAGTTAAACAAGTAGTTAATTATGTTAACTAGCTATTATTTTAAGCAGTTTATTACTAAAACAGTTTCATCTCTTTGTGACTCAAACTATTTGTCAATATCAATTTCCCAACATATTCACTCCTGTGAAGCTATCCCTATACCAGTTCAATTCAACGAAATGTTATTTATATATAGCAACAAATCACAGCAAAAATTCGAATCAAGGCACTTTTGTATTGCAAGGTAAAACCAAGCAGCAGAATGAGGAAGAAAGGTGGTTTAAGTGACACTGAATGTGACAGTTGTTAGTACCAGACTGGCTGGTTTGAGCATTTCAAAAACTGCTGATTTTCCTACATAACTATCTCTAGGGTTTACAGAGGATGGTCTGTAAAGGTATGCACAATATGCTGAACCTTAAAGCAGATGGGCTGTAGCAGCACAAGACCACACTGGGTGCCACTCCCGTCAGCTAAGAGGAAACTGAGATTACAGTTGGCACAGGGTCATCAGAAATAGAAAACTGAGGACTGGAAAAATATTCTTACAAATCTTGATTTCTGCTAATTTTCTGTCCATTCCTTTATGACCACAGTGTGTCCATCTTTCAGTGGCTGACTCCAACAGGATAAACTGGCACCACGTCACAAAGGTCAAATCATCTCAAACTGGTTTCTTGGCAATGACAATAAAAATCAGTCATCAGATCCCAATCCAACAGAGCACATGTGGGATGAGCTGGAATGGGAAATTTTCATCAGGAGTGCGCAACTGTTGCAAACCTGCAGCACCTGTGATGCCATCATGTCGACAGACCAAAATCCCTGAGTAACGTTTCTGGCGCAGTGTTGAATCTGTGTCATAAAGGCAGTTCTGAAGGCAAAAGGAGGTCCAACCCCAGCACCAGCAAACGTGTAGCTAAGTGAATTATTATGGGGAAGTAAAAGGAAATTTTAAATTATGAAGAAACCTCGGGTTACTGCACAGGAAACCTCTGACGACACCGCAGCGCAAACAAACACAAAGCATTTAAAATCAAACAAACAAAACGTCACCTCCTGGTAGGAGTCTCGTGTAAACAGATTGTTCCCACATAACGTTATTTAACGTGTTATCATCGAGTTATATCTCAACGTTAGAACTACTGTAGTCTTACCTTGTTTACTTTGGGTGAACGCTGTCTTACGTCCAGATGAATAAACGCAGAGGTTACGCTCCCGCGTCACTGTTACGCTTGCTAATTAACATTAACGCCGTTTTGATTATTTAATACAGAAGTAGTTTTACTCTCCGACAATCTGCGATCACCTGTAACACGTCAAACACTGATTACGCTGCCCCGCTCAATTTTATAACGACGTGGTCCCGCCAAGAATCACGTAACGGAGCGTCACGATACGTCACACGTCTGCATGTCACCAATAACAATGCAGCGCCTCCTGCAGGCTTAAAGGAAAAAGCACAAACACAATAGGTTCCTTTTGTTTATGGAATGATAGATTAGCTTTTTATAACTGTAGAGACACTGTACATTTCTTATGAATACAGTATCAGAAAACATTAAGTTTTCACCATATCCTTTACTGCTCATTAAAAGCAGTTTCTGTACAACTTGTTCTTCTAACTGGGTAATCAAACCCATTCTTACTTGCTTTATTGTTTAGTTGAACACTTCAGGCGGATTGAGAGAGGTTTATAGCAACACTCCGAATGGCAGCGGACTCCCCACAAAAAATATGAAATTTGATCAAACACCCAGCAGGAAAAAAATAGATGCAAGAGGCCAAATGGCACAAAGTGACTAGGAGTTTTCCAGCTGCGTGACAGAGAACGCCTCAGGAAGAAACAAGTCTGTCGGGATCAGCTGGCCTTTTATTTGTCTACCTGTATCGGGCAGACAACGATCGGTGTATGCAACTACAGTAGTTTATTTTAACAACTTGGGCATGCCTTTATTGAAAACTAACAGGTTTCACCGAGATTTGAACTCGGATCGCTGGATTCAAAGTCCAGAGTGCTAACCATTACACCATGAAACCCTGTGGCGACACACACGCACGCACGCACGGGGTGCGGATGTGCAAAGTCCATATTCGTTCAGCTGTTTCAGTTTCTTTGATCGAAAATTTTGCATGTTGGCTTTCAAAGACCAATTAATTCAATTGATTAAGTTTGATTGGTCCAATAAATTCAATTTGAGTTCCCAAAATTTATAACCTCTCTTTTTTTAATGGTGCGCATATTTGTGTGTCCCGGTTGATGATTTTAGATATTTGTGGATAAACTTAGCTGATCTACAATTAGACCGTAGTTCAATAACATGGATGGCTTTTATGCATGTTTTGTTAGGTGCCAATCCGTGAAATCAGAACTAGATAAAACAGTCACTAAAAGTCACTAAAAATATCACTAAACCAAAGAATTAGCAGACTAAATGGCAACATGCATTTGCAATTACTCTTCCACCTCTGTGCATGAAGATGGGCAGTCAGGGTCCGTACACCTTTTCCAGGATCAAATTCAGGCACTTTTTAAGCACTTTTAATGTTCATTTTCAAGGTTTTCCATCACATTAACACTGTGATACATCTTTATACAAATATATACATGTTTAAAATTATTTTACATTTTTAATCACTTTATAAAGATGGTATTATGCCATAAGTCACTTGGCCAGAGGTGGGAACAAGCAATGAACGTTCAGACAGCGTCCACCGATAGAAAACGACACTGCAGATGTAAAATATAAAAACTGATTAAATAAAATCTGACTGATAAAGTAAAATTAATCACAAAACAATTTCCACGACGACATTTGCTGAACATTGAAGATTCGACTTTCAGGAAACGTTCACTGAACATCTTCTGAACCTTCTCTTGCTACCTGGGTTAATTTTGTTTCAAAACTGCACATTCCTCATTTGCGCTTAAATATTCTCAGATGATCAGCGTTTTTGCACAGTGAATGTGTTAAAAAGCTACTGGATTTAGGAGGGACGCCAGGGATCTGTTTAATAATGCAAACACACCGCTCCATAGGCTGTTTCTGGAGGCAATCTTCGTTGGAACCCATTAAGGATTTTCTTTGCATCATTAGGAGTAACCGACCCTGGTGAGAGACTCACTTCTGTCTGTCTCAAGGCTGTGACCATTAATGGGTAATGCTATTTTCCATTCCTGTCTTCTGTAACACTCGACCTAACGTGTAAACATCAGGAACGGTAAGACTGTGCAGCTCAATAATAGTTCTCTCCCAAAGCTCTGAACTCAACCATGTGAGTTCAAACATCCTTTTCCCCCAAAGTTTTTAAACCACGTTATTTTTAAGGTTATTCGTTTTGGACTACATAATCATTATGATGGCAACTAAATCCTCCCACAGTCCAAAGACAGAACTGGCTGTTGCTGTGAATGGCTATCCGTATGAGTCATCCCAGTGATCCCTGGTGATCTGAACATAATGTATGGCCACTCGGCTTCCTGCCCTTCCTCTAAAAGGAAGAGCTTTTTTTTTTATTACATGATTTCAGTGGCCTTCTGGGACTGGAGTTAATTATGAGCTACAAAGCGCCATCTCAGAAATAATGGTCATGATGAGATGGGTTCTCAAACTGAATGCAAGTAGCTATAGCAACTGCTGTCAATTTAATTGTTGAAATAAACTTAATTCACCAGCGTATCAAACTATTATTTAATAAATAATTTAATGTTTTTATTTTCTGAACTGCCTGACTGCTCGCCCCTGAACGTCAGCA
>VOQJ01018429.1:10911-30823 GCA_015052665.1 Apistogramma diplotaenia | reverse complement strand
GCCCTATGTGAGCTAGGATAGGCTCCAGCCCCCCCGCGACCCCGAACGGGATAAGCGGTTGAGAATGGATGGATGGAAATAAACTTAATTCACCAGCGTATCAAACTATTATTTAATAAATAATTTAATGTTTTTATTTTCTGAACTGCCTGACTGCTCGCCCCTGAACGTCAGCACGTATTGGCGTGCCATACTCAAGCGCAGACTCTAATGTTGCCTTCACGTGCCTTTGAAAGACAACTGCAGACCGTTTTTTAAAAAATATATATTTGCCACAGTGAAATGAGATTATGCCCACGGGTGGCTTTCATTAGCATTGCCGTCAGTAGGAACATGATAAATACTACGAGCTGCTGCATGATACTCAAACACATGTAGATAAATAGCTGGTAGCAGTGAGATTATGGGATTACAAACCCCAAAGGAAACCGCTCTTTGTGTTTGCAGCAAGTTAATAAATCGACCGCAGTGTCGCTTTGGCATTTGCTTTGCCTGTCGATATGTTGCGAAGTTTATTATTAAGCTCGAAAGTTCCGACTTATCTCAGCACAAGTGAAGGCGTCATATTTTGCGTCCGTGCTCTTGTTGGGCAAACGCTGAAGAAAGCAGGGTAATGTTGTGAGTTTGGAGACGATGCTCACCTTTCGTACAAAGCTCTGTGTAACGCTCATGCGTGCTCTCGGTGTGTTGTATCTGAATGATGTACGCAGCTGTTTTGGTGTCATACTTCATGATTAGAAAGAGGCTCTGGAGCAGAGAGACCGAGAATAACGGAACCCAGCTGACAGGCGGATCGACCGTTGGACTGGTAAACACACGGGCGTCTGTTATGTGTCAGAGCCGAGTCTTTGAAGCTAATGGCAGAGGTAACGGCTGCTCGAGGCTGCGGTAGACGTCCGAGCTGAATGCAGGTGGGCCAGAGATGGGACATGAAACCTCACTGCTCCAAATTTATCCGCTTGAGCGAAGGAGGATAGCCCCTCAGGCGAAATATCCTCGGAGAGAAAACGGTTTAGTAAACGACGTTATAGCGTTGGCGCACCGTTTGACGAGGCTGCGTCCCGCTCCCAAACAGTGCCACCGCAGCGTCTGTTGGCCGGAGCGTATTTCAGTTTCATCACTTTGCAGAGATGTCCTTTACAATGGAGGATAATTTGGAGTCGGGGTGGGTAGCCGTTCGCCCGAATGCGTTTGAGGAGAAAGAGAAGCATAAATTTGTTTTCATCGTCGCCTGGAATGAAGTGGAGGGTAAATTTGCCATTACGTGTCATAACAGGACGGTGCAGAGGAGAAGCTTTGGTAGGGATCCTCCTGTCGAGGTGACTATGGATGGGGACAAAACAAAATGGCCCGAAAGTCCCGTCAGGGATAAAGCATCTAGCAAAGGAGCCAGTGAGGCTAAAGGATGCAGCCCTAAAATCAAGTCCGCATCAAAACACAGTCCTGTCAAAATTCAGACTGCGTTCAAACCCGCTGCCGCTCACGTTAGCCCCGATACAGACGCGTTAAAATCACTAAGAGAGGACCAGCTGTCTCCCTCACTGGACTTGCTGGACCTGGAGGAGCTGGACAGTCTGAGCAGGGAGGACTGCAGCTGGGCAGGACTCTTCTCCTTTCAGGACCTTCGGGCAATCCACCAGCAGCTGTGCTCGGTAAACTCCGTCCTGGAGCCCTGCCTCCCAGTGTTTCCAGAGGAACCGGCCGGGATGTGGACGGTCCTGTTCGGCCCGGCGGAAGTACCCGAAACAGAAATGGACGAGCTGTGCTGCAGTTTACAGGTGTACTTGGGTCACGCGCTCGACACCTGTGGTTGGAAGATACTTTCCCAGGTTCTGTTCACGGAAAACGACGACCCGGATGAGTACTATGAAAGCCTGAGCGAACTGAGGCAGTCCGGGTACGAGGAGGCGCTCAACCGAGCAAATAAACATCTACAGGAGGTGAGTTTCTGTGGTCCTCCCATGGCCTCACAGTTCCTCCATCAGCATCATTCACACGACTGTAATCCGCACATCTGGAAAATGAAGATGTGCTGCACTTGCCAGACCCAAATGAACTGCTCAAGGTCTTTGTTTAATGTATTTGTGTATTTTACACAAAATCAACATAAAACTACCATTACCTGGGATTCATCTAAAATAAGACTTAAAGAAGAAGTTCACAAAGCAAGTGGGAAGTTCTTCTTTCTACCAGAATGTAAAAGGCATAAAAAAACCAAACAAAACAAAAATTTAGGCTGAAAACCAACATACAAGCAAAAATTGTTGGTGTAGAACTGACAGAATAACAGTCATCAGTATACAGAAGACGTGAGGGCTTGCTTAGAATAATGATGCACACAGCAGGAACTCTCATGAGACAAACACTGGTTTATTCTTCAGTGATTATTCAGGATTTGCTCTTCTATGTATGTTAGACAGTTATAGTAGGCAAAGTAAGTGTTGTACAGACCAGCACAGAACAAACAGGTTCAACAGAAATGGCTGAACTACTGAAACCTGATTTATTTGATTTTCTGTTTGATTTAGCTTTTTTGTTGATGTTGTTTTTTAAGCTGCTTTTTACTCAAAATCTTAGGTAAATTGAGTAAAGCTCTGCATGCATTACATGCATATTTCATTATCAGTGATTTTTTAAAGAAATGAGCAGCTTTCTCGTGAAACTTGGTGGAAATGATCTTAATTAATTTAATACCTTTTTCTTTGCATTAAGCTCCAAGTCAACTAGTGAGGATGCTAGAAGCCTTAGGGATGGCCCTAGGTTTTTATTTTTCTTTAAAAAAAACTGTTGTGCATAATAACTAAAACAATGAACAATGAATGAATAGAATCAATTAAAACAACAAGCTCACTTTTATTTTTGTTTCAGTCCACTGCTATAAAATGTGACAGGAGGAGAGAGCAACAAACAGAGTCACATTCCCAGAAGCTACTTTCTGATGTTTTAGGTCAGGGAGAAACAAGAAAATTAAATTCAGTTCAGTTTTATTCATATAATGCAAATGCACCTGGCGACAGTGGGGAAGAAAAAACTGCCTTTAACAGAATAATCTCCTGGCAGCAGCAGGCTCAGGGAGGGGCAGTTCACTGCTGCAACCATCTCAGATTGAGGTGCAGAGAATATATTGTTTGCATATTGTTTTTTAGGTCTTTTTTGTATTGACTGATCACAAAATGGAACACAACAAACTATCAAAGATCCTCATTGAAGAATAAGCCGAAGGTGCAAATAGTCAATTCAGTGCATAACAATAACAATTGTTATTTTGCTATCGCATGATGACAAAAACTGGCATGTGTTTTAAACCTTCCCTCTCCATATTTTTACACCTGAAGAGTACCTATTCACAGTTTAGAGCTAAAAAAAATAAAATCTTTATTTACGTTAAACTGAGCCTTGGTGCACCTCTCTGTTTGAATTTCTGCCTTTAAGCCAATTTTATTCTGATTGGCTGCCCCTCATAAACAGAAGGTTTGAACAGCAGGTGGGTGGGACTGCTGTGCTTGCAGCCAGAGCTGCGTGCCTAAGATTGCTTTACTAAGCTTCACATCCAGAGCTAACAGTAGAAAAACAAAAACTGTCAGATACTGAGTGTTTAGAGCAGTATGAAACCTCATATACACTGCACTGACTGTAGACATCCAGTCAGTGACAGGTAAAGTGCTTCAGTTTTTCCCTTTGCTCCAGAGATAAGGTGGAATGTCCAATAATGCTGTCTCACCAGTGAGAGAGGATTTTTCAAAATTAGGCTGCAAAGTGCTGTGTGTTGTACTAAACACACAGCAGTCTGCTGCTTATACAGCTGAGAGTCAAGTGTGTGCACACACACTTGCACTCACAAACCCAATCTAAGCACTTCTTTTTCTTCTGCAAAGAGCTCACTGTAAAAAAATTGTGCAGAATTGTTGTCTACGACAGAACTGTGCTGCTTCTGATCACCCAAGTCAGTATTTTATTGCAGTGTCCTTATTTTTGAGAGTATATGAATGACACTTGTACAAGAGGTGTCAAAACATTTCAGAAAAACAAAATTTTATTTGCGAAGCAGTCCAGTGGGCCGAAAGGGAATTCATCATGGTGAGATTTCTTTCTTCAGTTCGTGTTGAGGAGACTAGTTAGATTAGCTGCGATAGCTGTGAAGGTGTGATTTTTAAACAGTGACCATTTTGTCAAATGTAAGTATTTTGTAACATAGCGGTTGTTAATGAGGATGTTCAAGAGGTAAAGATTTGATATCATCAAGGGCACGTTGTCAGAATATATAAAGGATTACAGCCGTCATTTCCACTTATTTGTGTCTCCTCCCGGGATTGAATCAGGGAGCTGTTGCTTGTTAGGTGAATGTGTAAACCATAAAGTTAGTGGTATACATAATTTAGGCTAAGAAAGAGCAAATAACCTAATTTGCTATAACTGCTTCCCCCTTGGATGGTGAAAACGAGTGTGTTCTTTAAATAAGGTGGGACAGGCAGTTTCAGTTCAAGTGGCAAAGCAGAATAAGAGCCAATCAGTGATGAAGAAAATAGGACAGGAAGTGAGGTGTGGAAAGATGAGGAAAAGGGTGAATGAAATAGGAATTGTTACTACAGCAATACATTTATTTATTTAACAGATCGGTGTTAAAATAACAGTTTTATTGTGGCTCAGAAGAAACAGCATTCGTTTTGCTGGCTGAAGTGTGGTTTGCAGTAAAAACAGGGAGATTTCATGTTTATGACCTTCAGCTAGTTTTCAAACTTATGAGCATGGGTGGTTTGAGGCCTTGAAACAAGTTTGAAATTCATTTTATAAACACTAATAACAGATCTTTTGAGGTCAAAGTACTTTTGTATTCATTTTAATGACATCATTCATTTCAAATTGAAGTAACACAGACTCAGACCAACAATGCAGACATACTCCAGACACCATTGATGCTCCGGGCCTGCTCATCTGACACACCAGCAGCAGCTAATGATTGGTTAAGAGCTCGTAATAGAAACAGACATTATGTTGATGCTCACTAGCTCTCACATTGTCCTACTAATCAATGGTGGTAGATTAATGCATCCTTGACTCATGTAGCCAAGTAGTGCAGGAAAGCTCCTGAGGGAACAGGTGAGAGAGGCCTTTAATGGAAGGGTTTTCAATTGTTCCCATCACAGTGTTACTTCTTCATTACATTACAGTGGAAGTGGTAGATAAACTTTGCTGTGTTACTTGAATTTATGGCATACATTCTTTGAAATACACGGACTACCGTCACACTGTGACACAGTCGCAGTGTGGTGCATTTCATCGCTTTTTATCTCAGTTCATTTATATTGATGTGCTTATGGGATTTTTCTGGCAGAAGCTTTTGCTCTCTACTCTGCTTTTGGCAGCGAAAAGAGACTGAATAGCGTACACAGTCTACCCACATGTCGTTCCACCCATCAGTCCCACACCCACTCCCACTGTTCAGAAACACCCGCAGTAAGAGTAAAAAACAGCAGAAAACCAGACAGAGGAAGCGTTGCTTTGCTGCCTTTTTCCTGGTCTGAAAACATCAAACAGCAGAGACATCAGTCTCACACAATGTGCAGCAAGCAGACAGAGCTAATTCCCTCTGATTGTTTCAGTAAGTGTTTGTCAGTTTGGGATTCCCGTTTACTTGAAGGAGACACAGGACAGAGCTACTGATCTTATTCAACTCCTTATCGCAGCCTGAGCTCGCCTGTCTGCAGTGAGTGCTCTGTAGCTCATTCAAAGACAGAAGCTGTTTGTTGTGTCAGATATCTTTCTCTCTCACACACACACACACACACACGTGCACGTATACACACACACATGCAAGCACACACACTGGCCTATCGATCCTCTCACTCCATTTGAAGGATGAGTTAATGCCTGTTTTGGTGTTGCTGGTAGCCTACAGGATCGTTCAGTCTGACAAAAATGTGTGTGTATTGATCTTATTCCCAGCAGCTGCAACGACTCTGCTCACTTAGCCAGAGTCTCTGCAGCAAGAGACTACACTCAGATATACTCCTGTTATTTACAGTTACGCAAAGCATCCTCATAGTCTCACAGTCAGGTGCAGATTTCCACACATTATGTTGTTTTCTTTATCTGTTCCACTCTCCTCCTTTTATGAATGCAAATACCATCTTTTTTTTAAAGCTTTGGCTCCTTATTATTCTGCAGATTGAAAAAAAATATTATGGGCATTTTTATTACTGATAAAGCTACCCAACAGTATATAAGTGATCAAAATCACCTCCTGCAGAAATGAAATCCATAACTACAAAATCATGTATGTTATTTTTCATGGTAAGACATCCGTGACTTACAGTATGTTTGTAATCTGCTTGGTGTGCATGTTATTCCATTATATAAGTTGTTAAGAAAAGTAACATCTTGTGTGCATGTAATACAGCTACTGGAGAAACACAAGTCCATGGAGAGTATGGTGGAGTTACTGGAACTGTATGAGGAAGAAGACCAGGCCTATGGAGGTCTGCTCGAGGCCTCCACACAGCTGTACCAGTACCTCCTGCAGCCCTTCAGAGACATGAGGGAATTAGCCATGCTACGCAGGCAGCAGATCAAGGTAATGATTTCCCTTCATTTTGTGCTGCTGTTTAAGCCCACAGGAATCAGAGAGGCATGCTTGATATTTTATTGTAATTTGTCCACTAAAATACATAAAATCCTATAGTGACCCAGTAAGTTGTCAAGACCTCTTTGGCATTTTGCCAAGCCCTTTCAGTCACGATATACCACTGGCAAGTAGTCTACATGATATACACAGCTTTTAACATGCAGTGGACCGAAAAAGTGACATTCAACCAGCAGGAAATAAAAATAAATTGTGTCTCAAACAGTTAGTTCGACCCTGTTGTTGTAGATCATGAGAATTGTGTGGGTTATTTTTTCTTTTTTAGATGCTATGTTTAAATTACATACTGTAGGTGGGAACGGAGCAGATATGGAGATGAGACAGTGAATCAGCAAATTTCTGCATTTAGTTATGGGCAGTGGTGTGGAAGGATCATAAAACACAACTGATGTGACAGGAAATTCTCATGTCTCCTAAAATAGGACTTGCTCTGTTTGTGTTCAGCGGTGTGTATGTGCATGTTTGACTAAGATGTATTATGGTTTCACAAACCATCTTGTATTTTCTGATAAGCTCCAACACAGTGGGAGGGGGATGAGATGGATGTAACTGCAAAGGGAAGAAGAACACTGGTGAATGAATAAATGGTGGAAAAGCTTTGTTCAAACATTGCACTGCTGATGGCACATTTATATTTAGCTCAATGACTCACACACAGCATATCAATAATAATAAGACCTCAGTGTCACATTACCACCTAATGTTCATCTACTAAGAAAAAAACAGTTTTCCCAACCCTGGGTCAAAAATCCTTCCTTTAAGTCTTCCACAGTATCTGGAAAACCTAGGAGATGGGGCACATGGTTTTGAGTGACATGCTGTCTGCTGGAATGGATCTCCAATTTCCTGTATTCTCACAGAGACATGAATAAATCATGCTGTGTGGGGTCCTATAGGCTTACTGCAGGTACAAGCCCACACTGACACACTGGGATCAGCGGGCATGCAGCAGAATTTCTTCTTTGTGAAACAGTGAAATGACTGGATGATTTTGAAACTGATGTATATCAGTAGGAAGTATATTTTATGTCTTCAGTACATACAGTACGTTATCTACACTGTTCAGCAGGGATGAGTCACTCTGGCAACGAGGGAAACTGAGCCTTAGAAGATGTGGGAATCGTACTTTACCCCAAATTATTATCTTTTTCTAGACCAGTATTATTTGTTGTTTAAACCTAACTGAGTCCTGCTTAATTAGTAATGGTTCTTAAATAATAACACTAAATATTTTTGAATTAATAAAATATAGAAACAATAATGGAAATGAAGTGTCAAAATCATGTATGATTCTAGCTGTCGTCTCTGGTGTGAGCATTATTCATTCTGCCACCAAGCCCTCCATCCTCTGAATGTGGACTTTTTTGCCCTTTAAAGGTGGAAAATATTAATTTCATAAAGATGAAAACAAATCCAGAATTCGGGGATTGATTTTAGTGAAAAATAATAGGTGGAATAAGGAAAATTTATATCCAGAAGCACAAGTCAATAGAGGTTGTTACTGTTTCACAAACTGTCACTAAGACAGCATTGAATGGAAAGATGGATTGTCGATTGAAATCCTCCACACACTTCATGTGTGGCTGCTTTCAATCACAGTCCTTCATTATTGTCAACAGGGTGTTTGTTATCAGGCTCAGGGAAAACTGTTTCCAGTAGAGTTTAACATTAATTTCATATTAAATATTAGTCAGTGAGCTTGACAGCCAAAGAAGTGTTTTTTCCTCTGATAGGCCATTGAACTATTTGCAGCTTTAATTCTCTATGTTGATAGTAGGTCAGATGGGTATAGGTACGTGAAAATTCAGCCTCTGCTGTTGCACTCTTTGGTTTTTACTGCAGTGCATTTAGTTTGCTCACAAACATGTCATCTCAAGCGAGAAGCTTTGCCAGGGGGGAGGGGGTTGCAAAAGCTGCAGGTCCCACCGAGATTTGAACTCGGATCGCTGGATTCAGAGTCCAGAGTGCTAACCATTACACCATGGAACCTCCTACTGAGTGTGGAGGCGGGAGGGAAAGTACTCATACTACACTCTCATGCTTCCGGGTCTATTTATAGCCTACAGTGTCAGCACTGTCTGCAGCTACAACAGAGTGAGGCTTTCAGTGGCTTCATTTAACTTCACTAAATAGTCAGACACCAATATGAGCACACTTTCTGTGAGCACCCCAGCTTTTTCCTGCAATTCATACATGTTTGATTAACTGGTGATTCAGAATTGACATGTGGGTATCAAACGCTGTGTCTGTCTACTCTATGATGGAGTAGGCTCTCTCTTTTTTTTTTGTTGGTTGAAGTGGTTAATATCAGAATGCTTCATAATTTTTGGGGTAAAAATATAATTTTCAGAGGATTTGTGGAGAGAAAAAACACTGGAAAGAAAACAAACTTAAGCTTAGCAAAAAAGGTTTTATACATATGAAATATACAGCATTTGTACCCAAGGTAGCATATAGATCGAGAGCGTTTGAGATCTTCTAATGAAATATTTCTTTACTTCCTGTAATCGTAGCTGTGCAGTAGCACAAATCAATATGGATGAATTCCAAAAAAAGAAAAAAAAAAGCTGCAGGAAATTGCAGTGGCAAATGATACCTCTGCACTTCTGAATAGTGAGGGAAGGTTGATTAGGGTCAGATGGTGAGTTGTAGTTCTCTAATCTCATCGATTTACTTCTCTTGTGATAAATGAACCCATTCTGTTTTCCACATTAATGACAGACTGGGTTTTTTTTAAATTTGTTACATTTTTTAAATCAAACTTCACGTTTTCTATTGTGTGAGTATGATGACAGAAAGTAATGTCATCTTCCATTTCTAGTTTTGAACTCTTAATGATGCTTCAGTGAAATAATTAGATGACAAAGTGTGTAATCTTGAAGTGATTCAGGCTTTAATTGGTTATTTAAGTTTGTATTAGTGCATCTCAAAAAACTGGAATATTGTTAAAGAGTTCATACTTTTGTAATTCAATTCAGGAACGTAAACTTTCATATGGTCTATATTCATTACAAATTAAGTGAAATGTTTCAGGCAATTTTTTGATGGGAAATGTAAAGCAAAATTAATTTTACACCTAAAAAGAGGATTTTGGGCCACTGTGCAACAGTCCAGTTCTTGTTTTCCTTCACCCAGGTCAGACGCTTCTGATATTTCAGGTTCAGTAGTGTTTGTATATGAGGATTGCGACAATTGTAGCGAGAGACCTGGCTGCAGGCTAGAGGGCGCCGCCATACCTCAACTCTATTCCAGAACTCCACAGGAAGTCGGTCTTCTACGTGAGTTTATCAATGGGAAATTGCTCAAGTGACCCTGACCCTTACCCCTCACCCTAACCCCTGAGAAATCGAGATAAAAGGTGTTTAAAAGACCTGAAAATGTAAATTAACGAACTATAATAAGCACTGGAATAAGCACATGAAGACCCACTTCCGCCATAAAGGTCATGTGACTTCCGGTAAAGAACAACAACTTCCTTTGGAGTTTCGGAAGAGATTTGAGGTATGGTGGCGCGACCAGGTACTCTTGGTGCAATTGTAGCCCCATTCAACATCTGTGTGTAGTGGTTGATGCATCAAAACACCAGCCTCAGTCCACTCCTTATGAAGCTTTCCCAAGCTCTTAAATCAACTTTTTTTGGCGATCCTTTTCACGCCTGCAGTCATCTCTGTTGCCTGTGCACCTTTTCCTGCCACACACTTTTCTTCCATTCAGCTTTCCATTAGTTTGCTGTGATACAACAGCCAGCCTTTTCAGCACTAACCCTCTGTGGCTTACCCTTCTTGTGGAGTTTGCAGATCAGTCCAGTCCCTGGATGAGTTTTTTTTTTTTTTACATATTCATGTGCAAAGTGAATGTAGCTTCACCACAAATGTGTTGTCACTGACATTTATGAGACATATGAGAAAGATGAATGTAGAGTTTTTAACAAGGCATGGACTTGTAAATATTTATTTACTTTTTGTGGAGAGCGGAGTGCTGTGTTTAAGGATTACAAACTGAATCGACATTACAAGACTAAACACGCAAAGACATACAAGAGCTTAACTGATGCAGAGAAGGAACGGACATCTGAACCTTCAAGCGGAAAACAGACTAGATTTCTCTCACTGCACAGGAAAAAGGAACTGGAATAATACAGATGAAATAATTCAACTACCAACAAAGCAGCAATGGCACTTACATAGTATTTAAAGTGCTCAATTCAGTTAAATTTTATTTCTAGAGAGACAAATCACAACAATAGTTGCTTCAGGATGCTTTATATTGTAAGGTAAACATCCTTCAATAATAGAAAGAAAGTCTTTGAACAGTTATTTAGTGAAAATAAAATATTCCAATAATTTAAGATAGTGGATTCCTGCCTTTAATGAGATACAAGCCATAATTATCAAAATGAAACCATAAAGTATATTGCATGCATGCTCATTTGACTGTGCACATTGTAATTAAAAATTATTACTAAAAGAGAAGATGAATTTCATGATAGTTGCCAGTGTTTCCACGTGTGGGAGTGTGGCTCCCTCTCCAGGCCTGTTTTTTGTGGTGAAAGCACTTCGATGGAGTGTGTGTTTAAAATTTCAAAACTGTTCCTCATAACATGCACTCAGTCGACACAAATTTTGTGTGTGTGTGTGGTAACTCTTCTGCGATGTACAGTACCAGGCAATGACTCCAGAGTTTTGGGGAACCATTTCTGTAACTCACTCTTACCACTAAGTGGCAGTAGTTTAGTAATGTGTGACATTTGGGGTTGCGACCACATCTGATTTTCAAATGAGAACAGAAGCAGTGCTGTCTTAAGGTCGTAGGTTTTTATGAATATGCCACTAACTTGTCAGTGAGATTTGACTCCACACAGGAGTTGCTTTCCAAACCTTTTTTTGTTAGTTCAGATGAAACCATTCTTATTCCATCCACATCTATCTTTTAATATCAGCAGATTAAATACTGTATCCCAAGGTGTGTGGATTTTGAGAAGTATTTATAAGATTTTTTAAAAATTCTTTGGCTTTTTAAATGTCACTTTTAACTCCTGCTGATAAAAATATGTGCATATGTTCTCTTTAGATTTCCATGGAGAATGACTACTTGGGCCCGAGGCGAATTGAAGCTCTAAAAAAGGAAGACTCTGACTGGCAGAAGAAGGCTCAGGAGGCCGTCCTCAATATCCAAGAGTTTACTGTAAAATACTTTGAAATCACTGCCAGAGCCCAGAAAGGTACAGTCCGCCATCACTGACACATCAAGTCAATAAAACTGCAGAAGGATGACTTTGAATAATCAAACACAGAACACGCACACATAGTAGACATATTGGCGTGTTATTGACCTGTGACCTGATGTGATTTGGTATTAATGAGACACTGCAGACAGCTGTGCTTTAACAGGAAAGGAGGAAACAAGGACAACCTATTGATCAACCAGCTCTGCCAGCAGATGTTGTCTATGCAGGGTTAGTCCACAATGTGCCCCTCTTATCCCATGTTTTCCTACACAGCTAACAGCTGCTTTATTATCTGACATTCATCAGATCAAAAAACAAGTAATGCAGTGGCTTGAAGAGGCAACTGAAAAGAAAGTAGTTGTAATATGCAAATGTGGCCAATAGATGTCTCCCTTTGTGTTACTGTAAGAAACCTTATACTCCTTTTTTTGTGTGAGCCTTTAGTCAACACATGAAGGGAAAAAAATTGTGGGTGACGTGCCCACTCACTGTACCAGAGGACCAAACTGGACACTTCTGTGATTCACTCTCACGTTTCACTCAGGAGCCTATGTTATGCATTCCTCTGTGTAGGTGTGTATGAGCGTATGAAGGTGGACCAGCGTAAGTTTGGTAAGTCTTCGTGGACGGCGGCGGTGGAGCGCATGGAGAGGCTGCGCTACTCTGTTGCAAAGGAAACCCTCCAGCTCCAGAGAGCCAGGGAGATCTGCCTGGAGCAGAGGAAACACACACTTAAAGAAGAGGTGTGGCATCACACTCGCAACCAAATGAAACCAACAAGCACATACCTAAGCACACTCGCCTTTGTGATCATCATTTTTTGCATCATTCCATCCAGATGCAGGGTCTGTGTAGCAGTGAGGATGCAATGGCCCTCTTAGACTACATGGAAACCCAGTACTATGAGCTTCAGCTGCAACTCTATGACATCCAGGCTGAGATACTACAGTGTGAAGAGCTGCTCCTCACTGCTCAGTTAGACAGCATCCGCAGACAGATGACAGGTATTCTGCTAGAACTACTTTTTGTTTACAAGGCCCCTAAAATGGATTGTCCTACTTTGAAGAGAGTCCAGACCTTCATTTCTGCACTAGTGGCTGCTTTCTGAAATCTCGCGGTACATTAATGGTATATATTTATGTCTGTATGATTTCAGAGCGTCAGGATGAAGTGGTATACTATGACACCTATGAAAGCGCAGCTGATATAACAGAGGATGATACTGCAGAGAGAGAGGAGCTGCGCAGACTTCAGGTCAGCGCTCGACAGCTGGAGGCAAGGAGGGGGCGCATCACTGCCAAGCGCTCCTATCTAAGGAACAAGAGGGTGTGTGTGCTTTACTCGCTTTTATTTTCACTCCTGAAGTATATCCTGGATCCTGGAGGCTATTCAAAATGAAAAATAGTTTGTGTGTTTTTAGAAGTTACTGCTATTACTGTGATCTCGATCCTGTTCAGTTGCTCAGTATATTCATGTTTTATATCAATAGGAAATCTGTGTCTCCAACCACACTCAGAAACAGCAGAAACGTCAAATCCTCCAAAAGGACCCCACATCCCAGGTAGAAGTTGTTTTTGTTTTGTTTTTTCTAATAACTTTTTGCTGCTAAACCATCATTAACTCTCCCTTTCCAAACCTACAAATCTGCCAGATGAAAAATGAAGAAGAGGAAGATGAGAAACAGAAGAGCAGCAGAGTAAGCCAGGAGAGGCAGAGAACTCTAGACAGACTGCGCACTTTCAAACAGGTATGTGCCCTGTTGTTAACTGGAAGCATCTCAGTATATGTAATTATTTCTTACTCATCAGCACCGATGTGTTTTTTCTAGCGGTACCCAGGTCAGGTGATTCTAAAGTCCACTCGGCTACGCGTGTCTCACACCACAAGAAGAGAGCGAAGAAGCGTGGAAATGAGTAGCTTGAGTGAGAGGGGGGAGTGTGTGGACACCGTTTGTGCGCAGAAGCAGGGTCAGCCGTTGTGTCTGAGTACCAGCGTGCAGACGGACCCCAGCCCCAGCTCCACACTCACGACTCAACCTACAACGGCTCACACTGCGTCACTTCCACCTCTGCCTGTGCCCAGTCCTGCAGACTCCTCCTGCTCCCCTTGCTCCTTGTCCTCACTGCTGGCATCCCCTATCTCCCCTCCTCCTCCTCCTCCCCCTCCACCTCCACCACCAACAAGGGAAGAGTTGTCACCTTCTGGGAGCCCAGGGCGGCATGGGCAGAAGGCGGAGGGGAAGAGTACATCAGAAGAGCTCGCTCTCTCCCCACTAGGCCCATTCATCCCTCGTTTCTTTGACAGCAGCCAACTGGTTAGCGCCCGCAAAAATCTGAAGAAGACCCCAGAGTTTGACGTCCACAACAGAAAAGGTACCAGGACCATTAAGTATCAAAATTATTTGACTTTTCACATTAGCTAATTACAGTAGCCAATCATGGTCCATCTTCCTCTCCCCTGCCTGCATGCAGTAAGCTCCCCCATGGACGAGGTGCTCGCCTCCCTGAAGAGAGGCAGCTTCCATCTGAGGAAGGTCGACCAGCATTCGCTTCTTCCTGCCAAGGGTGACGACGACCCCAACAGCATCTTGGCTCAAATTCGCAAGGGGGTCAAACTTCGCCGGGTCCCCTGCAAAGAGAGGAAAGACCAGGGCGGGTACCCGCCTTCCACCGACCCCCTGACTAGGAGTATCCACGAGGCACTGCGCCGCATCAAGGAAGCCTCACCAGAGTCTGACTCAGACGACGATGGTTTGGCCGGCCACGACTGGGAAAGCTAGGGTTCAAGTCTGATCCGATGACTCAGATGACTTCACCCTCTGGCACTGCACACACTGTACTGTACTGCACTGTAGAGTGCTGCACTGTACTGTAAACAGTTAATCACTCATTCAAGCACACACAACCCAGTCAGTCACACATGTACCCGGTGACTAAGCCAAGGCCAGAGAGTCACATTAATTATCACAGACTCACCAAACACTTCAAAGGTCTATGGTCAATCTGTTTTCAGTTTCTTTCTCACACTACATTCAGCATCATGATGGTTATTAATTATGTTTTTACTACTACTGTAGCTCCCTGTGGTTTTATTCCTGTCACCAGACTGTACCGATGACATGTTTATTTTTTATTTTTATCAGATGTACTGTTTCACCAACACACTGCACTGACACTTATTTGCAAAACTGTATATGGAGTTATTAGTGCTGAGAGGTGTGTGATCTTTTCACTCGCATGAAAAATATGGTTTGTTGGTAATTTGAGATTAGATAGAAGATTACATGTTCAAACTGGGATCGCTGGATTTAACATCGAGATTATAAACCATTACAGCATCTGATATTTTTCATCACGCGGCGTCCTTGAACTGAGCCCCCTCATTATGTTGCCCATCTGGTTTTGTCCCATTTCATGTGAGTGTGGGAGTGTCTGACAGGACAAGAACCTGTGCTGGTGTTTTAAGTCCTTTTCTGTGTTCCACCAGATTTGTGCCCCTCCCCCTGCTCTTGTCCTGCTCTTGGCCTCACCACCCCCCAGCTCTCACCGCCTCTCTGGGTGAGCGAATATGTATCGATCCATCTGTTTGACCGCAGCAGATGGCTGGCCTGGTAGGAGAAATATAGTGATACAGTAAGTTTATTAGTAGGAGTGCAGTAGGTTTATCATTATTTTTCCACATCTAGCAACATCTCTAATCTGAAGCACCAACGGTAGGAGAGGATTGTGGTCAGAGTTTGGTTCGGTGAGGTGGAGGTCACGGTTAGTGTCAGTGGTTCTTGTGGGCAGATTTGGTTGGTGGTTCTTAAACGTCGTATGAGGGATAGTCACGACAGAGCAGTGAAACCAGTCACGCTTGTTTGAGTGATGGATGGTACGTAGGAGGCTAGATTCTCTCCGCGCTACAGGGAGTCGATGTGGGCTGTGTAGCAGTCGGCTGTGATTGATGCGGTTTCTCCTGCCATCTTCTCCACTTTCTCTCCTCCCCTTTATTGCATTTTTTTCCAGATTTCTTTCTCTGCACTCGGTGGGCAGAAGAACACAGTAGGAGGCCTGTTACTCACGGTGCTGGAAGTGAAGATATGCACACATGGGCTCACACTCTAAATTCACAGCCAACATGTGCAAAATCGTTTCAGTAACAGAAAGGGTTTGAGCACTTTGATGATACATAGTACAAATTCTAAATCACTTTATCTGTACAGGAACAGTTATTATGCTTTAATCACTGGTGAAATATATATATTTAGGAGCTAAGTAAGTTTAAAAGTGGAATTGGACCTGAATTCACGGAATGATGGAATTTGCATAAACATAGCAAAAACATGTAGATTCACAAATGTAGCTCTGAGCTTGGAAGAGCTTCAGCACGCACTGTCTTAAACAGCTTTAATGCAAAAAGATTGTGCTTTTTCTTTTTCTCTTATGCTTGTGTTGGGAGCCATTCACAGATTACTCACAAGGCAGAAAGAACAGGCACGGATGTATATGTCACAGTGTGAAAGTAGCTGAGTTCTTAAGGTGGTTTGGTTTCCTGAGCCTGAGGCACATCTCCTGTCAGCACAACGTTCTTCCATGGTACCCTCATCATGTAGCATAAAACAGACACTGACCCGACTTTTAGCTTAAGCCTAACTCAGACATTACCTGACTTCACATCACTATAACTGCCCAGGACGAAGTTTCCCAGAAGATGTTAGCACTAAGGTTTGTGTTGCTCCTCTTAACCACGGTCACCAGTGTGTTCAAAACGTTTGGGAAAGCAGGCTCACAGGGTGACACCTGTGAACCACCTGACTCACCCAACTGTCATGTGCACTTACCTTTATAAATAACCTTAACACGGCTGTATTTTTGCATTCCGTTGCTTTGTTTGTATCCTCTTTTTCTTTCTAAAGTGTTTCCAGCCAAATCTTTTGTTTTTCTGATGCGCTTGCTTCCTATAAAGAGCTAAAATCGACACAAGCTGACTACACGATCCTTTGTCTGAATACCTGTCAGTCACTTGAGAAGTGCAATATCAAAATAGAGAAATACAAGAAAAGGAAGTATTGCCTAAAATAGCAAACGTACTAAAGACTGCAGTTGTTTGTACACTGTAGTGTATCAACAAACTGTTCCAAGAATACCTGTTTGCCTTTTGTCCTAGCGTTTTCATTTATTATGATGTCTTCTTTTTTTTTTAATTTACAGTCTTGCCCTTGCATTTGAATAAAACCTTGTGAAGCAAGTTCTGGGATTGTCTGCTGATTAATTTAGCTAACAATGCCTGTTTAAAAAAAACAGAGCGAAAACACTTTGCACACACCGAACGCCGCAGTCACTGTATTTGAATATAAAACATAGCATTTTTTTAGTTCACAGAGGTGTCTTTTTGACTTTGAATTCAACAGAGGGTTTAATAGTTTGGCTGAAGCACCAACAGGTATGTCTCCTGATCATTTGTCACCAGCATTTGATAAATCCTTTCACCTGCGAACTCACAAGTCTCACCAGTCTACGAACGTCGTTGGCCTGAGGTACCTCTTTAATATCATGAGTTCAAAATTACTTTAAATAGTCAAAAATATTGCCAGTCTTCTCATACCTCTAAATACAATAATAATACCTACATTTAAATACCATAAGTTACAAAACAGGAGAATGAAAAGCTTCTTATCCACTACTGTACAAAGGCATTCATTAACAATAGCATTAGTATTAAGGTACTCCGTCTTTGTCACTCAACTGTCAAAGTTAAACCAGAAAGAAAAAAGTTGTAACATTTCCCTTTGTGTGTGACTTATTCCAGTGTATTAACCTGCAGAGAGCCGCTGTGCTATTAACACAAATCTAATATATAAGGGAGTTATAATTGGGAATTAAAGTGCAAACAGGATGCTCAATTCAAATAAAGGAGAAGAAGGAACTCGTGAGGAAATTGCTCTTTAGAAACGGAGTCAATTTTGAGGAAGGGAATTTAAGATACAGCTTCAGATTTTGCCTGCATAAATGCTGCTGTATACATTAAGTGTATATTTGAGTACAGAATGTGTAAAACTGTTTTTACACACTTAAAATGCACAGAAGAGAATTTTGTTGACCACCTACAGGACTCAATACTCTTGGGTTAATACACAACAATAAGCCACCCCGGGGGTGTTACTGCATTTGAGTTGTCCAGCCATTCATTTACAATGCAGTCATGAGTAGAAAGTTGTCTTATACATTTCTATAATTATATCATCAGTATTATATTCTGTGTAAAAAAAGAATAGAAACTGAGTACAGTTCTGTATTCACCAGTGAGGAGTGAAAACCTGTGGCCAGTTTCACTGAGGGTGGAGATTTACGAACACGAAGATGACACTCGAGAAGCCCTTCACGATGCACTACTTCGACCACACAGGGCTGCCGCACAGTTTTACGGTCAAAAGTAGTACACTTTCTGTTGAACAGGGGAGACCAGCTTAGTTGCATTTGACCTATCTGCATGAGTCCACTGAGTAGAGTACCTGATAGAGTTGGATAAAAGGTGTTGAAAAGAGCCTGTCTGGTATTGCTCAGTGTGTGAGTTGTGTGTGTGTGTATATGTTTAAGTGTCGGCCTTATTGTCCACAATCTTTCTCTCACGGCACAAAATGCACACACATATTATATACAAACACGTCTCCACTTATGTGTGCTTGGAAGGCACACATTATGTCAGGCCTTGTTCAGAAACACACTCCACACTGAGTTTGGCAGGAAGACAGGTCTGTGATGGTGGAAGCAGTCCGGATGCGGGAATTCTTCGTGTCGAATATAGAGTGGGGACGCAGCCTCGAGAATTTCTGTGTGGCATGAACATTGCCTCTGGAAGATTTAATAGTAGTCTGTCATATAGGAGTCTAAACTGGCTGTGGATATACAGAAGTAAACCAATATCTAGTTACCAGGCTGGGGGAGGGGGCAGCAGTGATGTCACTCCAGGCAAATAGGTAAGACGGGCTGATTTGTTGTGTTCAGAGTCATCCTTTAATTCTCTTCTGGCAGCCCGAGCTCAAACATGGGCTTCTCTGTTCAGTTCTTCTCTGTACAGTAAGTCACTTTGGATCAAAGCATCTGCTAGTTAGAGGACAATATTTTCGAGGGGATTTGGCAGCTTTGGCGCAGTTCTCTGAGTCTTAACAGCAATTATTTCCACATGACTTTCAACATTCCCCTTCGGGGGGTAGTTTAGAGAGGAAGAAAAGAGGGGGGCGTGTGTGACGTGATGCTGCAAGCTGTGTGTGCAGCTCTCCCAGTCAAACGGTAGATGGCACTGAGGCACAGTTCTCAAGTTAACTCAATGTGAAAGTGTGTGTTGGGGGGGAGCAGGAGCAACCGGTTCAGCCGAGGTTAAGCCTACACCAGCCCATCAGAAGGCAAGCTGAGGTAGACCCTGTGTCGTTGTGAACTACAGGAGTGCCTGCGGTTGGTAGGAACTGGATGCCTGCAAGGTAAAAAAGGGGAAACAGCTGCCCTTTTTGATGGAAATATGAATGTGGGCAGTGCAGTGTCTCATTGTAATGCGTGTGGGGTGTATAGGAAAGGGGGCATGGTGGGTAGGACTGTTGCGTGTGGGGGTATCAAGGTAACGTTGTCATATGGCTCTGTCTGTGAAGATTAGGTATCTTTGTCTTCTAGCTGGCCTCCTCTATGAGCCGAGCCAAGGTGTCTCTGAGCTCTGTGAGCTCAAAGATCTTGCCGTCCAGTAGTTCCAGCAGCGTCCGCAGGCTCTTCCTAAAGTTCTCCTGCTCCTCCTGGTTCTCTTCCAGCCGCTGCTCGGCACCCGCCAGCTGCTCCTCGAGCACGCGGCTGCGCAGCTCTGTCTCCTGTACACAGTGACATAATGTTGGCGTGTTAATGCATTAAGGTGAACAGTGGTTGTTCTTTTGGAGGTGTTTAGTATCCCACTGACCTCAAGCTTCTGGGTGAGTGTGTCTTTCTGCTCCATCAGGTCATTCATGTTTTCCAGTTCTTCTTTCAACTTTTCCATTTCCTGGTGGGTGAAAGAAAAACAAGAAAATGCTGTGCAATATAAAT
>VOQJ01018428.1:27199-40164 GCA_015052665.1 Apistogramma diplotaenia | reverse complement strand
GTGTGTGTGTGTGTGTGTGCGCGCAGGTTTTTTCTGGTCCTATTTGTGTATGAATACATGCATGCCGCCCTGCTATTTTGTCATCGCTGTATTCAATTCCCCTAAACATCATTTCAGCCACTGTTGAGGACTGCAACAGCGAGCACAGAGGCGTCTTTTCAGCATGAACAAAAAGTGAGGATGAGACGAGGTAAAGCCCCTGCATCGATTTTACACCCACTCTTAGGCTGAAGCTGTCCTTGAATATAAATGATGGTGTTTTAACCCACTCGTCTCTGCAAGGGTCCCAGAATTTTGTATGCCTATCTTAGTGAGCATCTTCCTTATTTTCCAAGCTCACCCAAACCTGCTCATCTCACATCCCCAAAGCAACTCCAGGATAGACCTTGACATCTGTCTCATCACCGAAACTCATCTTGACACCCGAGAGGGAGGCAAACGGAGAGAATTTGATCTCCGTGAGTCTCGGGGAGCAGGTTCTCTAATCTTTCCCCCGACCAATCCAGTGGGGCAGGGACACTTACTGTACAACTCACTCATCTCCAGTGGCGGCTTTGATTCTCTCGCTCCTCTCTGCTGATTTCGCATAATCAAACGGTAATGAGGTTGGCTGCGGTGCACTGGCACGGCCCGGGTGCGCGGTTAGCTCGCGCTTGCATGTTAAGGGGGTTTTAGTTAAGAGGAGGGAGGAGGAGGAGGAGGAGATGGAAGCAGAAAAGGTCTGGAGCCCCCTACTTTGCAAGCACATTTGTTAGAAATACAATTACACGAGCGCACAGGAGCGTACCGGACTCTGCAATGATTTCTTCATTCTCCAGCCGGTGGAGCGGCTAATTTCCTTAGCAGCTAAGTACTTATAGATTGCTCTGTAACAGAAGCTCGCGACAGTGGACAGGGGTAATGTATCGCATGACTGTTTCTGCCTCATATCTGCCATACAGTGAGGCTTGTTCTGAATCAGGGGCCACATTACAGCGTTACACACCGAGTAGATAAACATTCAAGCTCGGGGTTCGATTCGCACTCCTGCTTTAGCGGAAACACGGCGGTGAGGTTCAAATGAGCAGATCCTCTCAGAGTGTAATGTGATGCAATAAAAGTGCAGGGCTGTTATACTTGCTTAATTTCAAATAGCCAACGCTGGACAATAACTAATTGGATATCTATCACATAAGTAGAGTTTTATGGTGCATGTGCTTTTCTGCCTCATCCAGCTGAACGCTTACAGCACCGAGCGACTGGAGCACGCTGACTGATGCAGCGTTAATAGTGCAAACAGACCATCATTCCAGCACTACTTTGTCTTCATCAGAGTCTGAATCATTTGCAGTCAAATCAATCTCTGTGCTCCAGTTAGATTTCCCCTTCCCCCTTTGAAAGTTTGCTCTCCTTGAGAGGAGGAAAAAGCACCTACAGCTGCATATCGCCGGCAGACACTTAAAACTTCCACGTGAAAGCAATGAATTGCTGACTTTTCTCAAGAAGAATCTGTATACTAACAAATTCTAACCAGCAGTGTTAAAAGGTTGTGTTTCAAAGCTCTTTAAATATCGCAGGTAGGTGTGGTGTAATCATGCAGTTTTGATGTGTAAATGAATCTTCTCATTGTCGGTGGACTGGTATGATTTGGCATCATTGTCATGTTGAGAATTGAAGCTTTTGCCAATCAGATGTTTTCCGCCTCTGGCTGAAATGCATCTTCAAACCACGACTGAACCTCCACCGTGTGTTACAGATGGCCGCAGACCACATGGGTCAAAACGACGTCAGCGCTTTTTAGAAAAAAGTGGCCAAACGAAAAGTTGACTTTGAACACAGGTGGGAGGCAGACGACCTGTCCGCTGTCATCGGAGGTAAACCTGCACAGGTGAGCTGATGGTGCATCGCTGCGTCACACGGCAGGAAACGCTGCGCAGAACTGAAGACAGGACGCGTCCTAAGCAGTGTAACACAGACAGTGAATTTTAGAAGAGGTAAAGGTTTAAATCACCGACCGTTTTGGTCTTTTCTGGAGGACACAGCTTCTGAATTTGGTGCCTTATCACACAGGTGCGATGAGCTGCCTGAGGAAATCTGTCAGATCATGGAAAGTAAGAAAGAAACTGAATCAGAGAGAAAGGTGTTGTTTCTTGCTTCTGGACTTTTTGCTGATATCACATCAAAAAAAAGAAATTTGCACATTTTCATCAGCTTCAAATGTTCTCATTGTCCCTGATGTTATTTTTGAAGAAAAATGTGATATTTTATTAAATGTGTTGAGGGAATAGGTGGTGTTATTATGGTCGTTCAAATTCACATTGCTGATTAAAATGTGTTCCAGAAAGGTCAGTCCTGGTTGGCTCATGGCTTAGACTGTGGTTGCAATGTTGGCCCATTCTGTGATTGGGTTTGACTGCTCTGCTGCAGACACTCACTGCTGGAACTCACTCCTGAGCATTTAGATTTCAAAAATGCATTCATCCCTCCATCAGACCTGCTGCCACCGATCTTCAGTCCAGTTCTTGTGTAATGTGTCATACCTCAGCCTTTTCTCCCCGTTTCCCTTTGTTAAGAACGGCTTCCTGACAGCCGCCCTTCCACTGAGACCATTTCTGATGGGGCTTTAGTGAACAGTAGATGGAGCAGCTGAAGGTCCAGATGCATTTCTCTTTTATCCTGTTTCTTAATAAGGACATGACTTTCAGATACTGTTCATCTGCTGCAGATAGTTTTTTAGGCCGGACACTTCTTCTTTTGTCCTCCACTTTTCCAGTTTCCTCAATTTTTTTTGGGAAGTTTTTGGCAAATAGCTTTTTAGGAATCGCCTTGTTGGGGCAAAAATGCTATTTTATGTCTGAAGCTGATGTGTTTTTGTGACACTTCTTTGCTAAGTTGTCTGTTATATGTATATGCAACACTGGCCCATCCCTTGAGTTATGGGCCATTTTTTTAATGCTTGAATGAATCACAGGTCAGTGTTAAGAGCTAAACAAACAAAACAATGCTTCTCTGAAAATGGTCAGGTACAGGGATGGTTTGGGGTTTGACACATAAATTAATATTCATCCTCACAAAATACACTAAATAATGCAATTCTAATTACTTTGCAGCTTTTTCACTGTATAGTTGGCTTTTTGGTCTGCATTGCTTTCCTTGTGAATTTTGATTTATTATTTCACATTTTTCTGCCATTTAACTGTCAAGAAGAAAGAAGTAGCCGCCTCTGGAGTGGGTGATACAGTAAACAAAAGGCACTGTCGACCTGGGACAGGTAACGAGTGCGCATCCACTTTGTCACTGTTTCCAGGTTGCAGCCTTATCCAAAGTGTTTATACAAAAATTAATTTCGCTTTGAATGAACTTCTATAGAAATAGAAATGTATCTACACATTGGATGATACAGTCCCCATGTTCAAACTTAGACGTATTCGTGGCCCACTGACTTCCAACGATGTCACCTTTTAAATTAAAATTTGTTTAATTCATGATTTTCGTGTCCCACACAGGCAGTAAATTCAATACGCAAAGCTGTAGATTTTTTCTTAAACAATAATTTATTCATGTCTAAAGGTGCCTCATGAAAAATAATTATCTTCACTGCAGCATTTTCAAGCCCAGGTCCTATTTTCCATATGGGGCCACTCTTATTTTATCATTGCACTTAATAAGCAGTCAGATCAGCCATATACAGGCCTGTGCAGGCTTGTGGGTTTCTTTTTTTTGTGTGTGTGAGACTATCTCATAACATCACAAGTGCGAGGCGTCCCGCTGAGAGTGGACATGAGGTGACGGACCGCTGTGAGCTACTGTCAGACTCCGCGGGGGGTGTCATTTACCCATCACGCAGTGTTGTGGAAAGCGAGGCATCACCGACTGTGTCGTTAACCCTTTACGTGTGGCTGCGTCTCAATGAGCAGTTACCAAATTGCATCTCATTTTGTGTCTCCAACAGTACAATGACACCAATTTCTTGTCATGTTGTAATGAAATTCACTGTGTTTGATCATACGTGTGGCCACAAAGATGAAACCAGAGACTGCTTGATCAATTGAACTGAACCTTTAAGGTGAGTTTAGCTCAGAACAGAATATATATATATATATATATATTTTTTTTTTTGGCAGAGTGTTTTGAAAATTGTCAACATCTCAAAAATGTGTTTAATGCTACTTATTGTATTATCCTCACTGTGTGGGTCCATCAAATGGACAGACACCTGCTAATTAGTGGTAACATACAGATATAAACAAACAATATTATTTGTCTGATAATTGCATTAAAACGTTCCAACACGGTATAAAGATCCAGTTCAGAGAGTACGATTAAATGTGATGAAGCCCAGCAGACAGCGATCAGCACACACCTGCCAGAAAATGTAGGCAAGATGTGAATAATGCACAACTCTGAAGTTACAGAGTAATATTTTCACCGCTAGATGCCAGTAGATTGAAGTCAAACACGTTCTCTTTTCTTACCCTCCCGGTTCAAGTGCATAATCATAGCTACGGTAGCTGCTATAGCACAAGCATGTTTCAGTCAGCCAAGAGAGATCAATGACATTAAATTTAGACTCTACAAGAAATACATTTTTGTACAGACTATATTTTAACATGTTTGAATAATACGAACACTTGGCAATAAATCAGGAAATAAACTCAGGTCATCAGCCATCGTTCATCTGTAGTGTGTGTGTTCAGACAGCAAAGACCACTGTTTACCTCAGCTGTCCACCTTTATTTACTCGGGCAGAGGCTATAAAATTTTGTGAAAGGAGTCTGATACAAGTTGATGAGTCAGTGAAGCTCATTCGTGACTGATGATAGTGAGACTGAGGTGAATTGCTGAGGATATCCTGAACTTTTCTGCAAGTGGGCGCAAAATATCAGAAGCTAACTGTTGTTTTTGCTGCTGTTAACTACTCGTAGCCTCTGTTAGCATCTGTTAGCCTCTGTTAATAAAACTGTCTTTGAAGTGGATGCTGATGTTTAGTGAATAAACTCTCATACAATGTGTGAATGTAATCAAAATGTTAATGAGAGGAAAAGTATGATTTTTAGGAGAGCTGAGCCTAACATTAACTGACATGTTAGCTTATAACCAGTAGACGCTGGCTCGCTGTCAGCTGTTTGGAGGGTCACATGTCTAATATGTTGACAGTAAGTAACTGCAACAATATCAGGAATAAAAAGCATATTTTTCTGTGTGTTAGAACTCTGACTTCAGTTGAGGAGATGAGGCTTGAGGTGAGTAGAAAGAGCAGGCGTTGTCTCTTTCCATCACTTTTTCATATCTTCATTGAAGGAGATCCCTTCTCCAGCGATAAAACATTGGTATAAACCTTCATATGTTGAGTCTTAATTTGAAGGCACAAATTTAAACGTCCCTCGCGAATGCCTGTTAGTTCTCGACCTTTGGCCACTCTCCATTCACGTACATAAAACGTGATTAGTCAGGAGGGAGATGTCCTTCTCGGCCACTCGATTCAAATACAGTGGAACATAGTGACTTCTGCTTCTATTTTTAATAAATTAATTAGTTTAAACTTAAGAAGAATACATCATATTTTTGGAACACATAGTTATGATGTAAACTTAATAGAGACTAAATGGGGAAGTTGTGTAAAATTTAGCTCTAGACACCAATGTACATGTTTTTATTTTGACTTTATGTGTATATTATGTTCAAAGTTTAGGTATTTTTAAAAATGATGTATTTTGTGTATTTTTATTTTGTTTTTTATATTTTTTATTATCATTATTGTTTAAATTATAATTTCATAATTCAGTTTTATGTATAATATGTCCTCTATATAACTATATTTATTAATGGCCATCGTTTCATTTTGTTTTGCTTTTCACTAGCAATGATAGGGCTATAACCAGATTCGTTTTTGAAAACATTAAGTAATTAGCTATGATTAATTCATTTTCATCATGCTTTGCTGTGACTTCATCATTGTCACAAACCACCAAATGTTTCAGAGCGTAATGATTTTGCCTCACTTTAAATGAATGCATTTGAGTGAGAATGCTAAATATCCATCTGCTTTCTGTGGATTTTGTGCAGCTTTTTGACTGCACAGAGAAATACATTTTTATTATGAAATGTGCTGTTTGCAATAATAACTACATTTGTCTAACTGAATGCTCTAAGAAGATTAAAAGCCTCCTACCCGACTGCACACACACACACACACACACACACACACACACACACACACACACTCCAACCTACTCCACTGACCTGCTTTCTAAACACAGCAGATACACATGATGTTCCCTCTGCCTCACTCTTTCTCTCTTTCCCTTCCTCTTCTTGAGTCCCACACACACACACACACACACAAATGAGTGGGTGAAGTGTAGAGAGGTCTTGTGGGTGCTCATCACACACACTTGACAGAAGCAGTGCTCTTGGCAAGGAGGAGCTACATGATATATGAAGATGGCCACTTTGAGCCTGCCACACACACACGCGCACACACACACTCTCCTCATTGGGGCCCTTGCCCTCCAACAAGCTCTTGAGACTATGATGGTGACATATATGGAACGCATGCAGACTGAAGCTTCTTAAATATTCATGTCTCGTCTGTGTGCCTGTAAGTCGCCGTGTGCGTCGCAGACAGAATGGGCATGCTTGTCCATCCATAGATTTGCAGACAGATGTCAGTCTGGGCATCACGGGTGTGCACAGGTATACAGGGATACTTACTGTGCCACTATAGATACTCAGCAAACATTGTGAAATTGAATAACCATCAGGCAGCCTTGCTGAACATCTAGTTCATAATAAAAATAGTTCCTAAATAAAAGCTGTGCCAACATCAGAGACCTTGCCATCTGCTGGATGTCCTTGTTAGAGTTTCTAGCAAGTGTATAAGAACTGCTCTATATTATCTTTTTATATATTGGATCAAAACAAACACAATCCCTTGGGAGAAGAAGAAGAAGAAACTAACGAAAAGAAGCAGATTCGAGCTGATTAGAGTCCATTTGTAATCATATTAAGGTAACAGCTGCCATTCACCGTGTAACAGATGAGACAATTTACATGTAGATGTAGAGTCATGAAAGAGGAAGCATACCCTCTTCCAGTCTGGAGGTTTTACAGGTCAGGACATAATTTTAAGAAATCCCCCAGTGATTACCTGGTCTTGAAATTAGGCAAATGCAACCTCAGATTATTTATTATGATATATTACACCATGTCAGCATTTATGTAACACAAACTAAGCCAAATGCGGTAGCCGAGCGCGAACAAAAGAAAACGCTTTTCTACTCTAACTGAGCACTCACACAACACATTTGCATTCACCCATTCACACAAACACATCCATATGAAACTAAGCTAATCGCTTTTCTGTCTAACGTTCACACACATTCACACTCCAATACCTGTGTCGAATAGCAACTTGGGGTTCAGTATCTTGCCCAAGGATACTTTGGCCTGGAGTCAAACCGCCAACCTTCTGATTGGTAGGTGACCTACTTCCTGAACCACAGCCACCCTAATTACACCCTTACTGCTTCCATTGAAATTATAGGAGGGTGAGCAGCAGACAGCTGCTGCTAATCATCAGCACAAGTTGTGCCAGTTTGCTAATCTGGAGCATTCAGGTGTGTTTGGTAACACAATGGCAAGATGGAAAAAAAATATCAGCAATGATCTTAAAAAGCTAAAATCGCTGCTAATCAATCTGGGAGGGGTTATAAAGCCATTTCCAAACTAGTCCATCACTCGACAGTGAGACGGATTATTCACAAGTGGCGAACATTCGAGACAGCTACTTATCTTCCCAGGAATTGATGTCCCAGCAGATTCACCCCAAGGGCGGACCACGTGATACTCGGAGAAGCTACAGAAAACCCAGGAGCTGCATCTCAGACTCAGCAGGCATCTTTTAGTATAATAAAATCTCACGATAGTACAATTAGAAAAAGAGTGACGTATGGTTTGTTTGGAAGGGCTGTGTTTTCTACCTAAAAAGAACACGGCAGCACAGCTTAGGTTTGGAAAAATTGCATCTCAGTAAATCACAAGACTTCTGGAACAATGTCGTTTGGATGGACAAGACCCAAGTAGAGATATTTAACCATAACGTGCAGCACCACGTTTGGAGAAAACCAAACACAGCATATGAGCACAAACACCTCATATCAGCTATCAGCACGGTGGTGGAGGGGTGATGACTTGGGCTTGTTTTGCAGCCACAGGATCTGAGCACGACCATGAACTCCTGTGTTTACCAAAGTGTTCTAGAGGCCGTCTGTCCAACAGTCCCAAGCACAGCAGCAAATCTACATCAGAGTGGCTGAAAAGAAAAAAAAATCAAGGTGCTGCAGCGGTCCAGCCAAAGTCCAGACCTCAATGTGCCTGAAATGCTGTGGTGGAAGCTTTAGAGAGCTGTGCAATGAAAGAATGCCTGCAAATGTCAATGAATTGATGTGATGATGTTAAGAAGAGTGGAACAAAACAAAGAAAGCATCTGTTCTTTTGTGGTGGAGTTTTTACTTTTAGAGCACGACTGTTTTTCACTGTAGAAATAATATTAATGTTTCCAAAGTGTTTGGGCTGCATTCCATCTGTAAAACGACTCTGGCTGCTCTATACATCTTCCTTTGCAACCTTGTAGCAGTAACGTCACGTGCATTATCGCACCCACTTCACTCAGAACTTGGCCAAGTATGCAAAGATAAGGAATGTGATTTTTCACACTAATAAACTGCATTCCTCTGGTAGAAATTAAGTCCATTGCATTTTTTTCTACGCCAGTGTTACCATTTCATGTCTGCCCTTGTGATGCTGTGAGCCACCAATGTATTCACACCGCAGTGCAACAAATAATGCCATTCTGTCAGGTGCCTGCAGCAAGGTTGCGTTTGGTGCTGGTTGCTTTGATGCATGCCATGGATGTTGAGAGATAACCATCTAGGTGTGATCGTGCCGGCATAAAGAAATCGGGCGGGGGGGCTGGAAGGTAAGTCGTGTCATAGTGTTTTGGGATTTGCACCAATTGCTTGCTTACGTACTTTCAGGAAAACATTAACCCTGCGCATTGACGAATTAGTGTTACACCAAGATATCCATAAACTATATCACTATTTCTTTACCCGCGGTGCAGTGCGTCACACGGTTGCACCGACGGACACGGTGAACTCGTGCGACGGCAGCAGCTTTGACACAACAGCATCATAAAGCACCCTGGGAATTAGGAGCTCACATCACAACGAGCCATCTCTGCTCTTCAGACATCCTAACAATCTGCCATACTCTGACACACTGCTGACATAAAACAGCTGCCAGCTTTGGATTTAAATGCCCCTACATGTACTGTTCTCCAAACAACCTTTAATCCATTCTGGTCTTTTGTGAGACACTGTTTTAATGAAAGCTTTCGCCTCAAGCTCTGTCTAAACGTTGTAATGTATGTTCGAGTGTCTGGGCCTATTTGCCGTTATAACACTTAAATCTAATCAGGGGATAGGGCACTTTTAGAGTGTTTGGAGAAACCACTTGTGCCCACAGGCAATCAACACCTCATCAGAGGACCCCCTCTCATGTGGAGAGAAGGGGGCACAAAGCCCAGCAGTGAAGAGCACAATTTTACCTCCTTGTCTTTCCTCCCCTTTCTTCTTCTTTTTTTTTTGTTCCCTTTGTTGTTTTTCTCATTTCTTGTCAAACCTCTTTTGGACAGATACAAGCAATAAAAACACAAACAAAAACACACAAAACAGTGTATATTATAGTGATCAAATGCAAAACTGCCTTAGAGCTTAACTGGGACTTGATTTGCATATTTTAACCACCGTCGTTTCTTAATTTTATTTGCCGTGAGGCCAATATGAAGCCAAGATGAGTCGTCTTCCACCAGAAGTGCTCATCAGCAGGAAATGAAATGCTTGTAATCATCTTCACAAAGACTCCTTTCTGATGTGCAGCCTGTGAAATTGTGTTTTCTGTTTTTTTGGGGTTTTTTCTATAATCGAATGCATCCCAAAGCGGTTCAGAGGGGTGTGCAATGTGAGTCGTTGAGCTGTGCACATCCAGTCAGTTTGTTTCCGTTCCATGTTTAACAAATGAAAAGGAACTTGTGTAAAGTTTTAGCTTATAATTTATGTTTTCTTTCTTTTTTTTGTCACTGTTCACTCCGAAGTGTTGTTAGTCATGAATTTTCAAATTTAGCGAAGAGAAGTGAAGCGCTTCAGTGCTAACAATGTGTTTCCATGTGGCTGTGAGCATGTGTGACACTATTCGCGCATGTTAGCGCTGAAAACGCTGGATGTCAACGCATCTCTACTTTTTCATCCTAACTTATCATTTTTAGGTATTTATGCACTTTAGCAGTTATTTTCTACTGATTGTCCATTACTTTTAGTTAGCTGTTAGCTCAACTTTTTGCTCGGTTCATTAGTTAATTGGAATAATTGAGACTTTCCATGCACTCCAAAGCAACAGCAGATGCATCCCTGTTTACCCATGTCTGGGGATCACTAATAGATTGCACGGCAGTAAGAGCTCTGACTGAGAATACATGTTCCACAGTTACCTGACAAACACTGAGGTGCGAGCTCCACTGGGAGAAACGGTACAACTTCGACCGAGAGTGAGATTCGCTTCAGTTCTACAGAGGCAATAATCTACACTTTCCCCATTGTTACCCAGTAGCTGTGCATATCTCCACACCCAGGCACACTGATCTGCTTCTGAGACATAACAGAGGGAATGTATGATGTCTGTTCTCTGTGAATAGTCCTCCACCTGTTTCCCCGCGATTCCCGTCGAGAGAGGCGCGCAGAAGGAAAGTGGGGGAGAGGGGAAAGAGGTAAGGGAGAGAAGAAAGAAGACGTAATACACACAGACAGAGACACACTAATGATGTTGTCAGACAGCCTTCGGGTCTTTGAACGCACTCCCGGTTGTGTTTGCGAGTGCACTTCTGCGCGCACATGTGCGGACTAACACATCATTGTATTAGACACACACTCCATCACTGTCAAGTGGCAAATTTGGAGGGAGAGACAGCTTCCTGCAGTTGCAACAAATCTCAAAAAGCCCTTTTGTGTCTGTCAGTCTAGAAGTCTTTCATTTTGATGGCAGAGAGAACCAACGGCGTCAGACTTAAACAGCGTTCCTTTTATCTCGCCGCCTGTAAATGAAGGCAAACAAACTGGTTACGTTCCCCGTCTCTGCATCACATCGGCCAATATTTTACAGAGGCTACAACTGTCGCACGGAGATTCCTGCGATTTGGCTCTGGCGGGATTGTCTGACTGGTTTTAGCAGATCAAGTGCCGTTTAGTGGCCAATATAGAAGGTAATCTAGTGTTATATCCTAGTGTGTTTCACTCGCATATTCATTAATAATTACAAAATTAGGGTTTGCAACATCACTTTTCCTTATAACACTCGCACTGTTTCAGGCACCACATGGGGAGAGCTTTATCCCGACCCGCTCTCACTGATGTTATTCATGGCCTCCCTGACTGACACATTAATCAAAAGCACAATCTACTGTTATCAGACATGATCGAGTGCGAGGCCCTTTGTGTCAAATGCCCCGACCACTTAATGTAGATTTTGCAGTTTAATAGGTGCACTGAGTCGGGGACAAGTAAACACAATCAGTTACAATGGTGCGCACGGCTTACACCCTAACAGATCGGTATCTGCTCGATGAGGGGAGGAAAAAAAATAGCTGCAGCTACTGCTACAAATATTGCAGAACAGGCTTGTGGCAGTTTGTGAAACAAACACGGGTTTTGATGCACTGATTTATGCACACAAGTTAAAACAAATCTGTGGATATTAAATCACTGCATTCTTGCTTTAGTATCATTTGCATCACATTTACAGTCACGTCGTCCCCATTGTGAAGGGACAAGTGCAAACTGCCAAGAGTCAAAAGTGTAAGTCTTGGTGGTGATGGTTCAAGCAATGGATCATTATCACAGTGTAGATGATCAGGTCCACAGTGGCACTATATGGCAGGACAACCCTGGGGTGTATTTAGTTCCTCACAATAGTAAAAGTGTTACTACCACAGTCTAACCAAGAAAACATCCATCCATCCATCCATCCATCCATCCATCCATCCAATCAGGTTGTTCCAAACATCATGTGGCACAAACGACAGCAAGCGCACAAGAAAAAGCAGGTGGGCTACAGCGCGAGACACGAGAAGCACACATGAGAAATAGAAGGAGACACGTACTTTTAAATGAAATTTAACATGTGGCACAACGTGACAGAATGTCATAACTTTTTAAATGATTTTTATTTTTAATTTTGCTGCTTTTTTGTAATTGAGACATGACGCACTGGGTTAATTCCACAGGCAGGAGGTCAGAGGACATGAGTCATAAAGTGGAGAAAGGAAACACGTGTGACAAGAAGAAGGTGGAGACATAAGGAAATCAATAAAAAATAAATGCTCAAATTCTTAACAAAACCCAGCAAAATGATATCTGAATGCTTTTTAAGACTTTTGCTGGGGGTAACATTTTCCTCCAGATGCCTAACTTTACAACTACAGCAAGTGCCGCTGCTGCTGCTCCTACCTCCGCTCTGATAATGAGGAACATAACAGACAGGAGCCGACAACTTCATCGAAAGGTCGGGGGGGATAAAAGGCGCTCTTAAAAGAACCAGAAAATAATGACACATTGTTTAATTAGTTTTCAATAATGCAGCAGAGCTCTTAGCAAACCAGATGCGTAGCAGAGCAAAGACAACAAAGTGTGATGCAAATCTGCTATGTTGTAGCTTTGTGGATGGATTGTTTGATACCACCCCGGTTCATCAATATGCTCGCCACCGTCATCCACTCCTCATCCTCCTCATCCAACTTGAGAGACAATTCCTCTGTTCCTTAATGATCTCTGTGTGGGAGGGGCTTTTTTTTTTTTTTTTTTTGCATAAAAGACAAGACACCCAAAGGCGAGTATAAAAAATGATTTAATCATTGCAACAGCGCAAAATCTCCC
>VOQJ01018426.1:15460-25491 GCA_015052665.1 Apistogramma diplotaenia | reverse complement strand
ATTAACAGGGGGAGACATATATGTATATGCAAAAGATTAAAACAAATTTATTGTCAAACTCCGCTCTGAACGCAGGAACAAGAACGCCCGGACTGACGGACTGCAGCGGCTCTTTTGCAACAACTGGCATTAGCTAGCGCTAGCTTACGCTCTTGTTTTCAGCATGAGTGTTTGTGTTGCTGCCCGCAACCTTCTCTGGCTCTCTTTTAGGCTGTGCCTGACAAAAATCCATACGCTGAGCAGGAAGTACAGCATTTGCTCTGTCAGCCTGTGTTATGTTGTGTAGTGTTGTGTCAAAGGGACTCCTGCCGTAGCAAAACCAACCCCACCCACATTTACACGGTCCTGCGTTGCAATGTAAACACAAACGTGACCAGCGCGCGTCGGCAAGAGTCGAGGGCGCTCGAGCCGATACTGTGTAAATTCGCCTTAGGTGCTGTGTGACGTTATGGGTCGATTGGGTGAGGCAATGCTTGCTATCAAAAATGCTGAAAATGAGTCTCTAATCAGATAATAATCTTTAGTATCAATTAGTATCTAAGTACCAAGTTTGTTCTAATCACCCTGCGTGGTATATATGCTGCCTACGGTACATTATTACTGTTGCGTTTTCAGAATTTTGGTATTGAAAAGTACTTTAAGTTGGGACTGGTGAAATCCAAGGCCTCTAGCACATTTATGAACTTTAGTGGCATATATAGAGAAATTTTTCCTTACAAATGATGGACTTCTAAGGCCCCATTTACACAAGAATGTTTTCAGAAACTGTCTTTTTACCATTTTTGTTTTTGAAAAATGCTTCAAAAACGATCTCTGTTTACACGGAAACTCAAGACATTGAAAATGCTGTAGTTCCCATTGCCAGGCCACAAGTTGGTGGTGTGGATAAAGGAGCTGCAAGCAGTGCAAATATGCCAGGACCCTCACTTTCAAAAAGTAGTGTTTTCACCTGTTTACAGGGAGAACAAACTGTTTTAAAAACGCTCCACTCTGGAGCACTTCTAAAACTCTGTTTTCTAAAACTCCGTTTTCAAAAAGTATAACTTTCATGCTATTCTCGGGCAAATGGGAAGCATGAAAACATTGCCGTTTTCATCAGAAAAACATACAGTGTAATTTATAGTATCCAGTATAGCATGCAAACATAGATAACATTATCTAAAGCATCTCTGCTAATGTATCTCTGCAAATCTTACATTTCAGTTATTCATCCTCTGCAGCTACAGTGCTCGCTAATTCATTTGATCCCCAGATTTCTCCAAGCTGCTTCTCTGTCCTCTAATGAGAGATAAGTGCCAGTCAAAGAGGGAGCCATACTGCTGTCCGACATTAAAATAGAAGCCTTGAGCAGTCTGTCTGGGGCGTGACGGGAGTTGGAGGCGTGATTGCTCCAGCCAGCAGCCACCACCTGCTTTGCTTGTTCACGCTGTCATTGGTGCCCTTTTTTGGTGTGTGCAGAGTCTTAAAGAGTTTAGCTATGCCTTTGATGCCTACTTTGATTTTTAGAATATGCACGGGATCAATAAGGAGCACAGACTTCAAAGCTCAGGCACCCTTCACCTGCTACTGGTCACCATTTCTGAAGTGTTTCCAATCACATACAGAGACTAAACAAACAGGCAGGGGATGGGTGGATGCTGACTTCGTGATCAATAAAAACTAACACTCGTGTGTAGAAAAAGTTGGCAGCGTGATTAGACTAAAGTAAATATTTTAGTCACTTGAGGCTAATTTTATTTGAACAGCACATTTCTTGGCATATGAATATGAGTGAAGTACAGAACTCGCAGAAGATTTCAAAGTGCGAAGATACAAGACTCTTAAATATAATTTACAGCAATGGCCTTATTTGACAAGATGCATGCTTACAATTCCACTCTTGAAACACACACACACACTTCAAAGTACTTAGATTAATGCAGAATAATCTCCAAGAGCCATAACGGTTTAATAACTCACTCAGATGTCTCTAATACGTCACTCAACCCTCCAACACTAAACATTTGATAATAGTGCCTTTTTTCCTCGCTTTTTTCTTCTATAAATCTAGTAACCTAAGTGGCAGCAAAGTTCAAAGAAGCAGATTGTAATGCATGTTATGGAAATAAACCCGGGGCTGATTATCCTTTAAATCTCTGGCTGCCCCAGCCCCCTCTAAAAATGGCTGTCATGATGAAATGACTATCCTTTATTACATTCTTCTCCCTTAATCCTCCTCAATTTATTAGAAGGGGAGTGCCTCGGCACAACAATGCCAAAACTCATTTCCATGGGAGCCCACACGGCATGATGTCCATGAAGGGAGAGACAACTGATTTCCTATGCAAAGGGTTCTTTTGAAAGGGGGAGGGGGGACAACTGATTCTTTTATTGCAAATGACTTCAGTGTTTTGTTTAGGGGGGCTGAGGGTAGTGAAGCCAGCATGACTTCTACTCACACACTTTAATTCAGATGATGCAGGTGCATGGCTAATTGCAGGTGTACCGCTGGCCAGCCTCACCTCTGTCTGTATAGCCTCATCCACACACACACACACAGACATGGACTCAGATACTTGGCTTTCTATATAGACATCAGCCAGGTACTGAGAGAATAGATCAGCGAGCACTTCATTTGCATTTCGCCATTCAAACTCTGCTGTAAGTCTGCGAGAAACTGAAGGGCCCTATTCAGAAATCTTAATAGTCTAGTGGATATCACGGTGTGGGAAAGCTAAGCACAAACTTTCTGTGTGAGGAAAATTTACAAAAGACTTACTGTGAACTGTTAGCTTATTGTCCCCCCCCCCCGAAATAAATAATAGGAGGAAATTCAGCTTAGCCTCTGAGGGAGATAGCCAAGTCCAGCAGCAAATGTGTAAAAGTGAATCTTTTAATGGAAAGCTTTAATTTTCATTTTGTCAGTTAAACAAGGTTTCAACCACCTTCAATTTTTGTCGTGACTCTTTTTACCGTTTAATTTTTGCACTGTGCAATCATTTTTTTTTTTTACCCCCTTCAACCCTCTCCTCTTGTTCAATTATGCTCTTAAGAAAATGTGATGTGAGAAATACCATAAAAATGAGACCGGGAGGGGAAAAAAAAGAAACTTCTAAATGAAACCTCTCTCTCTCTCCCAATCCCAAATGAGAGGAAATTACTCATCAAGTGATTATGAAACTGTTGGCATTATAGAAATCAGCGTGAAAGAATAGAGTCAGGAGGAAAAGAGGGAGGGGTTGGCAATTTGTTCTCAATGGACAGCGGATGAAGAGGTGGCAAGTTAAAGTCTCCAATCTGAAGGGTCTCCTTGTAAAGCTAATTCCAGTTAATGGCCAAGGAACAAGCCTCCACTGTATCTGACATCCTGGCTCCAGGTAATCAGACTGACATTAATGCAGGCTCCAAAAGAGACACCTCGTCATCAGGAATTTTCCTCATTGGCACCGAAAATGCCAGGCTGCACACCTCTGACTGCGTGGCCCCCACATCTATTAACCTTATTGATTTGGAGCCCTGCTGAGCCCCTCCAGAGCTCCCGCCCCCCTGCTGGTGGACTGAAGTGGATCAATCCTACGCCGGGGGCCACAACTCGATAACAACCCGGTGCTCAGAGGCTACTGTTTACAACCTGAAATGAATACACACATAGATGCTCGTCTGTATATACTTTTTTTTGCGGGGGGTTTAAAAGTTTTAAGAAGTGCTAATTATATCCATAAAAAAGAAATGCACATAGATGCTGGTTTTCACTAGTGTCACTCATGTGTTTTTAACAAAGAGAGACGCCTAACAATGAAAATATAAAATGAAATATGGCTGTTTGTAACAGGAGTGGGTATTGTATGGTGATTAAGCCTTTCTGTTATGACCAGGGTAGTCAAAACTATTCTGTTCATTGATTTTTTTTTCTTTTAGTGCAGTTAATTAGTACTAACAAAGTGCCCCTCAGAGTAAACACTCTGCATCAAACACTTGAGGCAATCAGCATACCCTGCCCCACAATTGTACCTTTAAAGTTTAATCAATGCAAATTGCATGGAGCAAACTACTTAATATTTTGCATGGGACCACTGGGACAATAACTTATCGCTTTCAATGTTTCATACAGTGGAAGGCCATGTGACAACACAGCTGTTTACTCGGTGCTTTTAAACATGCATCACTAATCAAATACTTATTCCATATGATCACGTGTCATGTTACTCTATGGATCTCATGCTGCTTCCACAAACAACATATGTACACATCCATGCACCAGTAAGCAACATTATAGTGGAAATCTGTATGTATAGCCATTTAATTTTCCATGAGTATGAAGCCTAAATTTCACTCTGCATAAAACAAGTTGCTTTCCTTTTTGAAGTGGGGGTCCTAAGGGGAAAAAAAAAAACAGGCATCTGTGAAAACAACCCACTGTGTCTTTAAACTTTGAGCACATTCTTACTGACCAGCTGTGAAAACTCCAGCAGTACAACAGCACTAGGAAGTCACTGATATCTATTGTAACTCTATGGGACCTTTAGTTTGAGTGTACAGTCAACATCATGACTGATGATGTTTAATTTTCTCAGCAGCATTTCATCTTCCTTGGCCAGGCAGCTCTGGCAGGCAGCAAGTACAACATGACAGACGTTACAGCAGCAGCACTCACATTTTCTTCAAATGTAAATAGCTGGTAATACTGTACCGCTTCTGCCAGAGTGGAAAGCACTGTGTGGTAGTACGGTGCTGTATGCTTGGTAAGCCACTGCAAGCTCTGTGTGATGGAAGCATAAGCATCAGTGTCGAGAACGGTTGGTCTCATCTGCGACTCATCATCAGCCAGTGGAGCCCAGCAGGGGGAAAAATGTACACCCAGGGCAAATCTGTAAACACCAATTTAATCTGCATGGAGAAAGTTACTGTCATCAGCTGTGACAGAAAAAGCCTCTGGGCCACACCAAAGCGCAAAGAGTCACTCTTCTTTCCCCAATATCTCTGTCAAATGCAGACATTAAGCCATTATGGAAGTCAAAAATCTGCCATTGAGAAGTTCTTTTCTCTCTGCCAGTCAAAGCTGCAGAATGGATTTTACAGGGTCACAGTGTTAATGATGTGGATGCCCTGCAGTTCCTTCTTTACATTAATTGCTGACAAGTTGACACTGACCTTTGGAATTAGAATTAGAAAATATAGGATTTATCACCATAACATTATTAATCTTTCAGAAGAGTTGATTTGATTCTCTTTTTTTTTTTTTGACAATTTTACAGGAGGATGTGGTGAGGAAAATTTGCACAACTAATTGCCAGATTTAGCTGTAATTAATTTAGGGTCACACTTAGACTTAAGAAGATTTTCCCCATATCTCTATCTGTTACAACAGACTGCGGGAGTAGTAGTCATGTTGTTTCTTGGCAGTGGAGCCCGACTAAGGCAGAGTCAACACCAGGGACGATGAACATTTAACAATAATGAGAATTACTAGCGGTCCCTCCCCTGTTTTTCATACCCTAACATCCTGATTTCATGGGTGACACTTTGGGACCCCCTAGGCTCTCTAATGTGCGCTTGGGGACCCATGTGGTAGTCATAGCCAAGGCTTTAAGGATAAGTGTAGCACTACAGAGGAAACAGGGAAATTGAGCATGTTCTTTGATTTCCATACAGTGCAGAGTTCATTCACAGTGATTTTTTAAAACCATTTCCTTTAGCTAAACTGTTTGCACATCATCAAAAGACATTAACCTGGATTTTCCTTATCTCCCTGTAGAAGTGGCCTTCTCAGTATAATTATCAATGCAGACCCCCGAACGGGATATGTGATCACATCGTGCAAACCGTTTTCTTACCACCAGTAGAAACTGGTGTCACTGGACTGGTGGCCTAGCATCTACGGTCTGTGATATGCCAATCCCATTTGGGGTCACTGTGTTTGCAATGGCAGGGACTTACACGGTTCAGTTGGCTTGGACCCAGAGACAGGAAGGGGGTAGGCCCATCGCTGCCCCCTGGGGCGGCTCCTGACAGACTAGGAACATCAGGACAGATTTGGGAAGGCAATCTCGACAGGGAAGCAAGGGTGGGACAGGCAGTGAGGGAGCAACCGTGCAGCAGGGCAGTTTCCCAGAATTCATTACTCACAGCTAATTTACAAACAAGGGGGGAAAACCTGGCTGCAGGACAGACTTCGTGCTTGTGGCCTCCTGCTACTATGCTGCACATGACTTCACAGTCAAAGTGTTTCTTGGCCAGCTCGCGGTAAAGTAAAGCTTTTGAAACTTCCAATTGGGCTTAAATCAGTTATTTCTTTACCATATTCTTGTATCCTTTGGCCTGCTCTCAACAGCAATGACAATGGGGAATACACGAGTGAATCTTGTATAGTATCTGACCTTACAAGATAAAGCCTACTCATAAATGTGCATATAAAATAGTTCATTTGATTTACCTTACTGCCTATATTTTCTCCTCAAGTAGATTGGCAGTCCTGCAGGTCCTTGATTCACTTTAAAGATGCTAGATATTGGGGAACATCTACAGGAGAGCCACCTATTTTGTCACCCCTGCTGGTTTAACCCATTTACTTCATGTCATCAAGCCAAGGCCGGGGATTCCAGCACAGGAGAGGTTTTACATAGCGCAAGGATAAAATAATTAGGTGACTCTTTCAATTGTCGTATCACCCACTTTAAGCGAGATGCTCACAGCTGATAATTGAATCTACAGAAAGGAAGGAATGCCCAGACAATTCCGGTAACTCGTAAATCTTCCATAAATGTTATTTGCTGGGGGAAAAAAATGGTGAATCCCATGCTGTTAAATTCCTTAGGCCTGCTGTTGTCGATTAAAAGGACAGTCAGCTGGACACCCCTGTCCTACTGTGTAATGGTCAGTGGCCAGGCCAGAAACCCCTGCTGCTTTGAGTAAATTAACACTGGGCAGGACATTCTGTTGTTTTAAATCACTATACAAATACATGGGCAACTACCTCAGGAGGCCAAATGTCAACACAGACATAAAAGAAAACAAATATATACCATTTGGAAATCCATCATGTATATAAACACTTGCCATGAAGCTTTATTTGTTCTTTCTATTCAGACGTAGCTGTTGATTCGCTGCTAACTGAGAGCATTTTGTAAGTGGTGGAATCTGACTGGATGTATACTGTAGATGAATTGCAGTTGTATTAAAGATTCATTAAAAAAAACAACACAAATTTAAAATGTTTGTACTCGATACAAGCCCAAAACCGGGGTAAGATGACCTTTAAAATCTGTATAGATGGTCTCAGTATCCGTGCTGTAAATTACAAAGAAATTGAATTACACAGGGATAATGCATAATTAGATACCATTAAAAAAAAAAGGGAGATAGTCTAATTATTGGTGAAGCAGCTTAAGATGCTTTGCTCCTTAATTTAAGTACATCATGAATGCAGCGTGAATCTGTCCTGGCATGTTCTAACCAAATCTAAATCTTAATTAAATTTTGAGCAAAAGAAAGTGTTAGAGAGGAGCTTTAATCCATTTAAGGGAGGATGGTGAAGGGTTATTAGAGGGTGTTAATTCGTTAATCAGAACTTGGTGTGGCTATCCTTTACTATATTGAAGTCTGCACTGTATTTGAACCACACAGTAGGAGGTGTACACAAACAGCCTCTAGCCATTGTGGATGTAGGTGCTGGACCAGGAAATTAGGAAAAGGCATTGAGTGAAGTCAGAAAAAAAAGCTCTCGTGATGGTGTAATATTCTCTTTTTCATGATTTTTTAAACCCATTTCATCATGTTTTCCCATTATGCCACTCTGTTGATATTTTCTATTGAAATAGGATCATCCTCAAACAAGTACCTAAGACAGGTAAGCCATGAGTGGCCATGGTAACAAAGACACCACAGGGGTCAAGTTCCTGTGTAAAGCCTTGTTAATGACATCATAATGGACAGAGGACTATGGTATAACTACTAACTACAACTTCAAAGTAGGTGAGAGCTGGAGGAAGAAAAGGAGCTTAGAAGATGAGACCTTTCTGTGACCACGTCCTCTAATAGAAACGCCATCCATCCTCATGACGCAGCATGGCCCCTCAGTCTCAAAGCCTCTAACTGCAACACAAATATATGCACAGAAATGTACAACAAAGCCAATTGCTTTTAAGCCTTCCATTGAGTTTTCTAGCTCTAATACAGCTGCTGAAGAAGCAGTGTGCTATTCATAATGCTTTACTGCCAAAAAAGAAAAGTTGAGGACACATGCTTGACAAAATCCTCTTTTCAAGCATAATCCACCTAGCACCATTTTACTTGAGGACTGGAGTGTGTAACATCTGATCTTATCCTAAAAGCTATTCAACACTATGTAGTGCTGGCTTGATTATGTTCCTCGTACACACAGGAACCTTTCACTCCTTACTGCCTTCCCATCACACCTGGGATAATAAAGAGGATTTAAACAGGTCTGAATAGGTTAACCAGGTGTTGAAACAAATAATGGTTTAAAATTGTAATTAACATGGCTTGAATAGAGCATTGCTCTTGCTAAAGGTCTCCTCTGTTGAATGACTTTGGTATGCAAGGGAACACAAGACTAAAAGGACCCTGTCTTTGTCACTGAAGAGAATAAGGAACTAATGGGGAATTAAGATCTTTAGAGCCTGTGTGCTTCTGTTATATGGCTTTTCCCCTTTTCTTCCACAATGTAATGCCACAGTTCATAGTCCTGCCCAGCGAATTAGTTGCACTTCCCCTAAATGTTTAACTGCTGCCAATGTGCTATGGTAAAATGTTACCTAATTAAAAAAGCATGTGGTTGCTTAAGCCCAGAGTTATTCTAGAAAACCACAAGACAGGAAAACAAACTTTGTGTAACCCATCAACATAAACACAACACGTAGTGTTGTTTTGACTTATTAAAAACAGCTTCTCATAGTTTGCATTAAATATTGTGTCATTATCTATAAAGACAGGCATACAGTTGGACACTTTCAAACCCTCACCTAGCCTTTATAAATGGAAAGCATTAGCATTTAAATGGCCTTCTATTCTTAAGGTGGGCATTTCATTATAAGCCTGTGGTCAGAAACACATGCTGTCTCTGTTGGCTGATGAACAAACTGTAGAGATTTAAAACAAAAACCATTAGAGCACGGTCGCATTTTTGAAAATAGATTTTGTTGCAGATGCAAGAAAAAAAATTCTGTGTCTGTGCTCGACGTATTAATTGGCTCGAGGTAAACGGCGCGTCACTACAAAGTCAAGTTTTCCAGTTCCTTTCGGCTGCGAGCAAGCCAAAGCCGAAGGGTCACATTCTGCAAAGTTTCCAAACACCGGCAGCAGAACTTCCACACGGTTCTTCATTTCCTCTGAGTGTTTTGAAGCCCCCCACGGAGAAGGTCCTAATCTTGACGCATCAAGCAATGAACAGAGAGAAAAGGCTGATTGCAAGTGATTGACAAGCCATGCGGTTACCACAGTAACTCCTTTTTGGTTTACTATGGAAGTCCAATTCATCATCAGAATCAGATGACTCTAAAAGGGGCCTATTATCATAAGGGTGCACATGTGAGTGGCACAATCGACTACCTGCAAATCGATCGAACTGTCTGGTGTGTTAAAAATAAGGCCAAAGTGCAAAGGGAATATACAGGTTTTTCATATATTGTCCTGTATTTTACTGAGCTTCTTATTAAATTGCTTTTAGAAAGCAGCTCCTGAACAGTGGTTCTTTCTTCTGGGTCAATTCTGTCATTTCATAAGGTTATAGATTAGTTGCTTAGAATAGTTTTCCAATGGTAGCCCAGTGATGAATGGGCAGTTTCACATGCAGATGCAGATCATGTTACTGAACTAAAAGAAACAGAGCTAAACACATAGATGTATTTTTCTTAAGGTGCAATCGAACTTCCATGAGAAAATCTGCTTTATTACCAAAGTGGAAGTTTTGACAACGTAACAGGAAAAAAACAGGCATTTCACCCCTGCAGAGGAATGAGTAATGAGCAAACACGCCCAAGCTCTGCCTCTCCTCATCCCGCCATCTCCCCTTCTCTGCCTTCTAACACACCCAC
>VOQJ01018423.1:0-11080 GCA_015052665.1 Apistogramma diplotaenia | reverse complement strand
AGCGGGTGTGAGTTTTGAGAATGTGAATGAGGTTTGAAAAAGAGAAGAAGAGAAGGGTTAAGAGGAGTGTGATCACTTTGCATAAAGTGTGGTCACATTTGCTTAAGGCACACAGCTTATGACCAACATCTGAAGGGTTTCCTGATACGCAACAGGGTGAGTCATACTTCTCAGAGACCACAATCAATTCCTTGAATTGTTACTAAGAGAGCAACTCCCCTCCCCTTCCCTCCACGTTCTCCTCCCATTCTTCTATCGGTTCTAATCATTTTCTTATTCATATGAAGCGTATCAGAAAAACTGCTCTGATGAGGACTGTCCATTCATGCAACAATGAAAATTTTCACAGCTTCTTACTCAGAATCTTCCTCTCTAGAATTACCATAAATATATATATGTTAATATATATCTGTTTATGTGTGTGAATTATTCATTTCTTGCTCCAGCAAGTTATATTGGTAACAGCCATTATACCCTCTTGAACTATGGTGTAATGGTGGGAGATTATGGTTAATTAGACGTATTTGCTCAAAAACTCCCAGTTCTCTGGAACAACACTCAGAGACGCACCACTTGCATATTCATAAGAAACACCATCCACATTGCCAAAATCACTCAATTTCATCAGAGTGGAAGTGATGCACTGTAAGTTTAAAATAGCACAGTTTGTCCATTTCCAGTGTATTGCAGCCACACATGCTGTGGGTGACCATTGTGGAATAGCTTAGCTCTCTTTCACCACATCTACTGGAAAGCAGATCCACTTCCTCTCTTCCTCTGTTGGTGCAGGTTTCAAAAATGCAAAGTAAAACTCACAGCCATATGCATATATATATATATATATACACATACATTTAATGCCCCTCCTGCATCTGCATTTCTCAAAAGAGTCGGGTAATAGTTGTTGAGCTCTAAACATCATCGACGGTTTTTTAATGTAAAAATCTGTATAATCAGCCCCACGCACACTCTTCTAGCACTTCCTTGTATGTAAATTGAGCAAGTGTGTTTCTGGTTAGATGTATTTTGAAAGTGTCTGCTGTACGTTGTTACGTCTTTCTGACGGGATAGCTGCTGCTATTGTATGAAGCAATGGGGTTTTTTTCTCCACCATTTTTTTTGGCCAGTGTTACAGTTATTACATTACTTTGTCTCCTTCTGGTGTTGCATTTCCTATAAAGATCACCCTTGTAGTTAAAAGGGCTTTCTTAGAAATGAGACGAGGCCATGATCACGAGAGAACCATGAAGTCACATTTTTAAAAAGTCTAACATGAAGCATCCTTTTTGAGATTAAACATTTTTTCTGCCAGGATGTTGCATCTATGGGTGTGTATGTGTGAATGATGGGAACAGTGATCAGTCACTTTGTGACTCAACCTGCAGGAACAGAGTAATAATCAGCCTTATTCACGCAAAGCTTTTATGAGCTATGTCTGCTGCTTTAGACTTTTCACACTGAAAACCAGTTATAGTCACAGATTCAACCTTTATAAGGGTGCTCCACATATCCTTCTTACTGTAGGTTGATTCGTAAGCTGCTGAAGGGTTTGTGGTAAACACACAGCAAAAGCAGACTTTGCTCTTTATTCTTGTGATCTACTTGTGCCGCAAACACAGTCATTTTAATGATTTAATTGGGATGGCATGTCTGTATTACTGCAGATGACCTGTGCACTGTAAGAGAAAAAGCACAAAGTGAGATAGAGAGGGAGGGTTAACTCCAAGTTTCCACCCCCTTCAAATCTCCATATATTAAACACATGAGTCAGCCCAGGAAAAATGAGCCTTCCTGGATGGTTCTTGTACTCGTCTGGCCCATGAGTCCATTTTTTCCCCAAAGTTACAGATGTGGAAAGAGCATTTAGCAAAGCTTTAATAATTTATAACATTTTGCTGAAGCGCCTCTTAGTTTGTTACTTAGCAACATTTTGTACTTTGCAGGATCCTGCCATTTCCAAAACTGTGAGTCACCACAGTTTAACTATGAACATTGCTATTTTGCAAGAGCAAGTCAGGAGGAGCATTCATTGCTAAACCTCTTCTTTCCTTTGTTAATACACATATGACCCATTAGGATTTTTCATGCTCACAATATGCAACAACTCAGGTTTCAGTAATAAATAATAGACCTTGTTTCTAGGAGGCCCACTTTGCCTTTAAGAAGAAAGTAAATCTCAATAGAGCTCACGATCAACGGGGCTCTGAAACAGTTTCATTAAAGTCTGTTAGTGCTCACTCACGGACTCCATCCCTCTGTTCACTCCAATCAAACACAAGGAAAGCCTGGTACTGTTGTTGCCATGTCAATGTCTTTTAACATGCATTTAAAGTGTAAGTCAACCCCAAGACCCAAGTACTGAAACGATCATCTGTGCACACAGCGGGGGCGTTGATTGCATGTGTTCAGAAGGGCTTGAAAGCATATGGGCATAAATCAGTCAGCACTTTATCACAAATCTTGTTTTGAAACCTTGACAATGCCAAAACATGTTTCATGTAGCATTGTGGGGTCGGGACTTGAGGAACTTCAGGAACCAACAGTCTGATCTGATATCTTCTGGGATCCAACCCGACAAAGAGGATTTGAGGAAACTCTTAATAAATTTTGCAGAAGAAGTTGTAACTTTGCAGGTATGTTCTGTAAAGTTATGGTTTCATTAAGCTGTTTGCTTATTGTCTGATAGCATGCAAACACTTCCTGAATCATTTCCCCTAAAAACTGAACCGACACCTGGCAAGACTATTCCAAGTGTTTATGTTTATATCAAAGCGAGCCGTTGCATGTTGCAACAGAAATTAAATTCTGCATTGCTGATCAAGTGTAACCCGTCCTTTCATTTTTGTTTTGGATTTTTTTCCAGAAGCGGAGTCTTAAAAGCAGCCTTTCCACTACAATTAAACTTGAATAAGTTCTAATATAGCCTTGTGCACATTCACACTCTTGCCCAACAGAGGTTTGCAAGCATGATTTACATAAACAAGAGAAAGAAAGAAGAAAATGAACTCCTTTTCTTTTTCTACTTGCAGCACTGCCCTGCCTGAAAAATGCCACTGACTGGCTGTAGCTGATCTAGCTCAAGCTTTAATTAACTCCTGTCACTGTACTGCACAAAAAGTGTGTCAGGCTTTAATGTTCAAAGAAACTCAGATGAAGAATTTCCTTGTAAAACGTAATTGGAGACTGAATCATCTCGTCAGTGTGCAACACAGTGAATTAAAGTCACCAACAGTGACTACAAAACCCAAAAGACGCTGAGTGCATTTAAGGTCGACTTTTCCATAACCAAAAACACAAAAACAAAAACGTTCTTATTCCTTATCGGTCAGTGAGACTGTTAGTAGCTGCCATTATTAATGTGAGATGCAACTTTGTGTTGTGAGAGCCAGTAAACAACGGGACATGCTTTGAAGTGTGTGTGTGGGCTCTGTGAGGCCTGTGGAAAAGCTTCAGTCTACAGTATAGGCTTATCACGGCTATTGCATTTTCACACAGCTAGTAAGAATCCTTTTTGTCTGGAGAATTTTCTGAGAAGTTTGGTTTTCTCTGACATAAAAGGTCTCAAGTGTGCATCTCCATGACTGTGAAAGCAAGGTGAACAAAGCTCTGTCTACCCCCCCCCCCCTTGTCTGCTGTAGGATCTTGAAAAGGAATTAGAAACATAACACCACTGTACTTTCCCCCTCCCCCCATTCTATGAAATCAAGAGGTTTAATGTACAGATGTCTTTGTTGTGACTTTAGCTCACTTGTAATCCTGTCTCAGAAAGGGCTGTGACCCACTGCAGGAATTTTTGTGACTAAAAAAGAAGAAGAAAAGCGACTGTCTAAGCTTTGACTTGTAGTTTCACTGCTCCTTCAGAGACCTCCGGAGTTCAACAGTTAACACAAATTAGGACCTGCCATTGAGCAACGACAGGGGAGTAAAAGTAGATTTTAAAACCCACACCCTCTCAAACAGCAGACTGAAAATCCCACTCACACTCGGACTCAAACAGGACACATTATCACTAAACCAATTATTATTATTTTTGCATTTTGTTTTTGTGTGTAATCTCGAGCAGACTGCATTTCTGTTCCACAGCTAAACACAGGCTAAAGCAGGGAGTGAATCAATTCTGGCTATTAAAACGAATGTCCTCTGTGACACAGGACAACCATTGTTACTTTTAATGGAACACGATTTCCTTTCTGTTTCCATGTTTTGTTCCGGGAATTTTTTTTTTCCAGTGGACAGCTGGCAGGCAAAACAAGATCGAGACAGCTGTGCAAGCTGTCCTGAGAAATAAAAAGCCGATTCAACTCAATAAAGCTTGGGCCAATACAGTAACTCATGTGTTTTGTGCACAAATTGGACTCAGAAGCCCGACTCAACAAGCTGACAGCAGCTTTTGATTAAACGTAGGTATGAGTTAACTGAGAGCAGGTAGGCGGCTCAGCAGAGTGATCTTTCAGCTGGAGCACGACTGGAAGCACTGCTGGAGAAGGGGGGTGGCGTGAGGGGTGGCCAAGGTGAGTTCAATCAATCCCCAACTCCACCTTAGACTTGGAAAAAATAAGACAAAAAACCCAAGCTGGCCTGGACCATCATAATCACAGTGCCATGTTATATCTAGCATCAGCATCAAGGGCATCATTTGAATGAGAGAGTGGAGTGCTGTGATCGGCTAATGGTATTAGCTTATTTGCAAGTTGCGGCCATAGTTGCATACAGTAGGTGCAAAACCTGGACACAAATTAGTGCAAAATAACACACAAATGAAACACAAGGATTTCCTGTAAAAAAACAAACAAACCCAGAGCATAAACATTTATTCAATTAGCTGCCAAAAGGCAACAATAACAAAAAAATAAAAACAGTGGAGAGATTTTGGCTGATGACAAATTAGTCAAGGTGAAACCATGCAGACAGCCGCCAGGTGCAAGTCAAAGCGGTTACAGTTCCTGCTCAGACCACCCCGTTTCCTTTCACTAGTAAATACTGACGTACTGTAGTAGATGATGCAGCAGCAGGAGTGTGGGAAAAAAAAATATTCACACTGCTTTTTGCTCGGCAGTGTGAATAGTACCCCCGCTTCTGAGACAAAAATGGTTGGAGGAGATGCTATTTGTGGGGGAGGGGTATTAGACCAAACTTTTAAAAGTCTGCACCACTCACAGGTTTGAAATGCCATCACTTTGACACTTTGACACTGAATGTGACACGTTTGTTTTCATGCGCCAATACACCTACACCACAGGCAGTGATCTGCATCAGATGGCGTGGCCTATGAATACCTAGTACTGCTTTTCATCTAACAGAGTGATGAGTGACTGTGGTTCATATGTGCAGTTGGGGGCCTCACAAATGTCAAAGACCTGTATAAAGGTCTTATTAGCTAGTAACACACAGGGGTGTCATATGTTTTGGACTTCATTCATGTCCTCCGGAGAACAGAAGTTATAAACACAGCATTTTTGTTTGCTTCAGTTTTGTTATCTTTTTTTTCAAGTTATATTGCTAACAAGCAAAGAGACAGACAGACAAATGTGACTGAAAAGACAGCCCCCCTGCACCTATCGCTGGGCGCGGTAATAAACGGTTTCCAGAGTGGTGGCTCAGTGGTTAGTGTAGCCTCACATCATTAAGTGGGTATTCTCCAGCTCTGGTTTTACCCACCAACCAAAAATGCAAGGTTATCCCTGCTTAAATCAGCCCAGGATGATTAAAAAAAGAGTTTTCTGCATGGGTTATTTATCTAAACAATGGGGAAAAAACATATCTTTCATCAATAAAATGTACAATTACAGAAATAATTTCAGTCACAATGTATTATCTTGTGCTATCTATTTCCCTCATATATCATACCTCGGTGATGGAAAGTAGAACACATTTATTCACACTGCTGTATGATTATGATGATGATATATTTATGAAATGAAGCTTTGCTGCTGTATTAAAAATTATCTAGTTCAGTAAGTGATGCACTGTTTCCCAGCACTCTGTGGGGTCATGCAGGGTCATCGCTAGTTGCCTGATAACATCTGTTACAGGAAAAACCTGCTGATTCCTCCTGACTGAACACTAGTGTTGTTTTTTTTTGTTCTGTTTTTGATGAAAGAAAATCTTGCCTACAGGTGCAAATTTAATGTATCTAGAACTTTCACACAGAAAATCTGCTTTCAAAACAGATTTTTTTTTATTGCAGTTCTTGTTGCCAAAGGTGTCACAGCAGACACACAAGGCCAGGTGGCTTTGGATAACTTTTTTCCTTTAATATATAAAATATTATTTTAAAAAACTGCATTTTGTACTTGTACTTGCATTTTATCTATTTTATATGTAAAAATTAGTTTGATGATCTTAAACATGTAATGTGATAAATATGCAAAAACATGTAAATCAGGAAGGGAGAAATACGTTTATATGTAAAAATTAGTTTGATGATCTTAAACATGTAAGTGTGATAAATATGCAAAAACATGTAAATCAGGAAGGGAGAAATACGTTTTCCGCCGCCCTGGGTGTGTCCAGGAAGACGCAGCAGACAAGCACGAGAAATATATATGAAACACGCCGAGCAAAGCGCTCCCTCGTGTGCCGTACAGGGTCGCACTAATTGACCGTTTGTTCAATGTTGTATCAGAATCTGTGAACTTTTTAAATGAAGTTCGATGATGGAAACTTCAATACTGGCCAGAAGCCTTGCTCGCAAAGGCAAACCTGCCAACACCAGCTGATGATCGGAGCACAGGAGTGTCGTTCTTCTGATCAGAAGCTTGTTGTGCCAAAGGTGAAAGGTTGACATGGTTTCTAAATCAACGCAGAACAAAATAGTTCATGCTTGAGGCTTTGTGACATGCCATTTACAGAGACTGAGGTAATTGTGCTGAAGTGCAATGGAGAGCCAGTCAGCCCAGCTGGACTCCTGAATGCCTGCTGGTATCTGCTATGTGTCTTAGCTAAGGGCTTGGTGCTGTGGTGAGTGAACATCCACAGCAGCAGTACAGTGTGTGTGTCAGTTTGACTTCATGTGTAATGCAATGGAATTGGAATTTCATGAAAGATTAGACAAGCAAATGAGCACAGAAATATAGAAAGTCTCATCTAAATAGATATAGATATAACACAGAGTCGAGCACAAAGTCTACAGAATGCAAAGCATACATTCAAGAAAGCAATTAAAGCTGAATGTGTGTGTGTGTGTGTGTGTGTGTGTGTAGGTGTGTGCAGAAAATTTTGTTTCGCACTTCTATAAAAAGTCAGGCTCACAGGAAATTACTGAGAAACAAGCCAGGCCCACGTGTGCGTCTGCCAGCTGTTATTTTCTGTTTGATATGGGGCACCACAGACAGGCAGCTGTAGGTGTGTTAGATTCTCCTTCGGGGTATCATGTGCGGGGTTTGGTGTCATTCAGAGAGATTTGCTGTTGTTTAAGTTGGTGTGTTCACTACACAAGAAACATCAGAGGAAATCCCTGGAAAAGGGCTTGGGTGCAGTTGCGAAACTTGACAATTTCACCAGAAGACGGAAGTTAACGAATGTTCTTCTCTGTTTAGCGTGTAAAAGCGCTGACTTCTGTGACATGACTTCAGTCAGTGCGATATTTTGTGAACACACAATGTTGTTACGGGCGTGATTATGACAACTAAACCGTGACGTCACTTGTCCCTTTAGTTTTAACATTAACAAAGTAGAGCTGCTAAAGACAGATGAGCGTGAGCAGCAAGTGCACTCTATTTTTACTTTTCCCAAAGGGAACCGAGTCTACACAAAAATACAACACCGAATTATTTGGAAGCAGTTGGGATAACAACTGGTGAGCGGTTACATCACAGTTTGCAGTTTCCTGACGCCACAAAGACACACCTCGTTTCAGTAGAGCGCCCGGTGACGTGCAATAAAGCATAATGGAAAGACAGTTGTCAGGTCATGTGTAAACTATTTATAGAGCAAATATCAAACTGCCTGTGTTAACAAACCCCCGTATGACGTTACAAAATACAGAGAACCAGATGATTATTGCTAAAGACCAGAGTAGTGCACAGCAACAAACTTTTAAATGACCTATTTGGTGTTATTTGATTGCAGTTTGGGGTGAAATGCTGTCTAAGTGTCCCTTCGTACTTGAACAGAGCATTGGAGTATCTTGTATGGTGCTGATATTCAGCTTACAGAGTGTGCCGGCTGACCTGTCAGCAACCTTTTCTCATAAAATAGACTGAAGATGTTTGTCTGCTGTTGGATCTCTTTCAAATGTAACCAAAGCATTTATCTTTTCAAATTTGGCTACTGAATGCCATAAAACAGATCTGGTGTTGAGTTGAGTATCTTTATTGTGCGGTAACCATGGAGAGGAAATATATAATTTCATTCAGGGCCAGCCTACTGCTTCAATAGCGCAGGCAGCTTTTTTGTAGCAATGACTCAGAGGGTGTTTCCCAGCAGTGCGGGAGGACGGTTGAGGGATTTCTCTTCAGCTGACATTGTTTACATTTTGCATTTGCCTGACAGTTTCAACCAACTGCAACGTGGTGCCTGGAAATGGAGAAAAGAAAGAAAAAGTATCAGTGATTTACCTGAACTGGAAGCGTTCCTGTAATCCTGTAATGACCGTCACTAAGCAAAAGCAAAACCTCTCAATATTCTCACAACACTCTCTTTCTAATTAGTTTTCTCACCTGTAGCTGAACATAAGCTCCCACCACTGATAGCTCACTATGTAGGTGTGTGGAAGCACACAGTGTCATGGTTTAATTCTGCCTCTTATGTGACTCAAATTGGCATTTTTACTAAAAAAAAAAACAAAGAACAAAAAACAAGTTCTGTGACTTGAATTAAATTACCAAAGAAATGTCAGAATTTCAAAGTGCCTTGTTGTACTTGAATGACTGGTTTCCAGTTAAACTGTAGGTAGACTCCCACCACCACCAGAGCTATAGCTGGAGTCACACTTGTGCTGACTCAAAGCATTTCGCCACAATTCCATTTCAAGCTGGACCACTACAATCGAAAGAAACTCGTGTAGTAGTTTATATTTGGGTGCGTGGCTGTTGTGGGAACTCCCTGCTCCTCCAGTGAGGTGAGGAGAACAAAACCCCTGAGACCCTCTGAGCTTAACAACTTAACTGACTGCCTAAACTAACGCTATGCATGACTTTAAGTAAAATCACAAAATCAGTTGTGTAAAGCTGTGAAACCTGAAGAAAATCAATGTAGTCATCAATTTTGCCTCTGCAAGAGGTAATAATAAGGAGGCAATAAGAGATTATGGATGGCTATGAAAATCAGGAACATCGTCTGCATAATATTGACCATAATGTCTTAATGAAGTTATAACCCAAAGGTTTATTAGTGTTACAACACCCGTGCCCTGCTTTTGTAAAATCCAGGATATGTGATGAGAATGAAATGACTACACTGCTCTGAGAATGCTCGTGCACAGCCCAATCAATGCTAATAAATGGCTTACTGTATAACTGAGGTCTAACTGTGAAGAATACTCTCATGCGCTGCTTCATCTACAGTATTTTTTTCCCACCCCTTCTTGGAAAACTCTTTCCCGGAATCAAAGAGAAACAGGGGTACTGAGCTGCTGAAGCTGCAGCTTCAGGTACTAATAAGACCTGAGAACACAAGTGCAGACGTACAGTATTACGGGAAGGCGGTGAAGTAGAGCACACAGGAGTGGAGTGCTAACAGTAAATCTGGAGGTTTGGCGGAAGAAAGGGACAAGCATGCCTGGAGAAGAGACTCAGAGGGAGGGACTTGCAGGCTGCGATGACTCACAGCTTCTCCCTGATTGGTTCTGCTGCCTGGCATCTGGAGATCATTGACATCATCTCCGTAGCAACGAGAAGTTGTTGCATTGTAAACAAACAGAGAGTGGAGAGACAAGCGGGAAAGCAATGTCCTGAAGAGCTGCAGCGGAGCAGTCAGCTCACTGTATACGTCTGTGTCAAAGCCGCGGAAAGCAAATAAGGCAAAATGACAGCACAGACACAATATAGCATCCAGCAGCACTCAACACTCAATGAGGGGTTTTTTTGTTTTGTAAAACTTTAGTTCAGGTCTACCTTGCTCAAGAATACAAGATAACTTTTTCACAGGAAATGGACATCATTTACTTTTTGAAAAGTGTGAGTAGAAGTAAGTGGTTCATCTTGTGTAAATTCCCTTTTGTTGTGCAATCTGTACTTAGAAGAATATATAGCAGTTCACTGGGAAATAAACCTTTTTTTTTTCATATTTAATTTATGGGAACCCCCAAATGATCTCAGTTCATGTCTCAGCATCACTTTGCTGAGTTCAGTATGAAGATGTGAAAATATATGAGGTACAAAATATACAGGGTCCTGGTGTTCTCCAGGTAAGCAGCACATACTCGCCTGGAAATTGTGGAACCAGCTCTCAGTTTGGATTCGGGAGACAGACACCCTCTCTAGTTTTAAGATTAGACTTAAAACTTTCCTTTTTGATAAAGCTTATAGTTAGGGCTGGATCAGGTGACCCCGAACCATCCCTTAGTTGCTGCTATAGGCCTAGGCTGCTGTCTTTTGCCCCGTCTCTCTCTCCTCAGCCCCAACCCCCTCCCCGAGCCTGGTTCTGCTGGAGGTTTCTTCCTGTTAAAAGGGAGTTTTTTCCTTCCCACTGTCGCCAAATGCTTGCTGCTAGGGGGTCGTTTTGATTGTTGGCTTTACTCTGTAATTATTGTAGGGTCTTTACCTTACAATAAAAAGCACCTTGAGGCGACTGTTTGTTGTGATTTGGTGCTGTGTAAATATAATTGAATTGAATTGAAATCCACGTGCTGTCAAAGAAAATGTGACTCATCAGACCAGGCCACCTACTTCTACTGTTCCGTGGTCCAGCTCCAATGCTTACGTATTCTCACACCTTTCTATTAGAGGCAGTATCAGCTTGCTCCTTGATATATCCCACCTACTAACAGGAGTCAGAATGATAATCAGTGTAATTCACATCACCTGTCAGTGGTGATAATGTTATGCCCGAACAGTCTGTCTCCGGCTGTTATGTTCATTTGGTTGCACCTGTTAATATAATTAAAAAATGAAAGGACTGTGGCTTTCTAACCACTGAC